>JAPFFP010008593.1:0-17404 GCA_026153255.1 Solanum medicagineum
TTGTCTCTTGGTGTTTCTCGTTTATCTTCATACTCATGGTCTTTCGAGGTTGCTTTGTTAGCTTTCGCATAAATACTGAAGAACGCCATCTCTCACTTGGGAACACACCTCTATCTTCTTTTTGGACCTAATTTCTTTAATTCAACCAATGATGGGTCAATATATTTATTATCCATTATATCAAGAACCACCGAAGATTCATGTGAGACCCCATGTTTCTCATCTTCCATAATATAAATAGTGTGGCATGTTATGTAAGGCACATATGCTTTTTAATAGCACCTAAGGTTAATAAGGATGCAAATATGTGGTAATATCAATGACATAAAGTTTCAAGTCAAAGGAATCCCTTGAATGCACATCTGGAATTAAAGAAATGGCCCGAGTGGCACGTCGCCCTTTCCGAAAGGTTTAAATTACATTTCACTTTTTGGATGGGTCAAAGAGTGTACAATTTTGATAATAATGTATTTTTAATAGGTACTTTAATAGCACAAAGGTCTCATGTTATGTTTTGGAATCAAGAAAGTTACAAGATAAAGATTGGTCAAGTTACCTTAAGCTTCTTTTAGAAATCCTTCTTTAATTTGGATCAAATGTATCAGATTATATCTCCCAAACTACAAGGATTTAGAAGGCCCATACATATCAAATTGATTATCTATGAGTCTAGTTTGCAACGCACAAAACCGTGTGTCGATCCAACTTTGGAATAAAAAGTTATGACAATTTTTCGTGACTGCCCGAGCAGGAAACCAGGTCATGTGCTGGGTCTGGTCAAGCCCAACTATAGGTTTGCTAATTCGACCTTTTAAACCTCAAAACATAACATTTTTTCCCCAAAACAGATATGAAGCTGAACGTAAAACTCTCACAAGGTCCCTAAGCAATTTAGGTATGTTCTTCACGATTTTGCCATTAAAAATTGTCCCCATGCCTAGAAATGTATGCCTCACAATTTGCAATTGTTTTTCCATCCTATTAGCTGTGTTTGGGGCTATCTTTGGACTATTAAAAAGGTGATATTCTTTCTGGTTATTCTTGGTTTGAAGCTGATGCATTCACGTATAATCTTGGGGCTCCTTTACGATCATTTTTACAAAGTTCTACGGACGTTTCCTCGCATAAAGGCTATATAGCGAATCTAGTCATTAATGCTCAATTCGGGAATGTTTTTCAGTGTGTGTAAGCTATGTATATATAGTTGTTGTGAAACTTAGGATGTAAGGAACAACTTTTGTAAAGGAACTTTGGGCAATTTGGCGATTGTTGGAAACGTTTGTTAAGGGCAAGCTTCGCCCCTTCTTTTAGCACGAAATCTAGGAAATTCCCAAAACTTCAAATGCAACATTTTTCCATTCTGTTGCTAGAAAGACCTTCTATAAACGGCATTGGCATTGCAACTGAATTATTTTCATAATGATATTATGTTGACATTCCATTGGTTTGCTAAATTGGACATTAAATATCTATATATCGATATATCGATTTTCCTGACTACCTATCCATATGTTTGAAGTATTGCACTTTTTGATGTTCTGTCACTAAAAGTAAAGGTAGATTATGAGTGGAACGTAGGATTCATAATTAGTTCCATTTCCTCTACTAAAACTATATTTGAAGAACTTAGCAAGTAATACATTGATTTCTAATAATCTCCACTATAATGCTCCTATTTAAACTACTAAGGCACATGATTCCTTTTAAGTATTCTTTTATTAATTGACATGGAACCAAGTATAAGCATTACGTAAAGTACCTTTATGAACATTTATTTGAAATGTTGATTTAAGCTGTCAAACTTATCCAAAAGACATGTAAGATCCCTTGAGTCATGTGTATATGCTACGACAATGATTATAATGTTACGAGGATAAGTGTACCAATGAGCCATGATTTGCTAAAATTTATGCTATGACCTACTATGTCCATTCAATATTCATATCATACAGTACACGTTATGCATGGATTCGAGCTATAATTGGAGATATGGAGCTTATTTGCCCAAATGATTATATATAAGTATATGGTGTAGATGGCCACAAGTTGGCAAATATGATGTCAGTCAGTACCGGAAAGGACCACCATTTCTTGCATTTGATTGGTTATGTTATGCATTTGCATCGATATATATGTATTCATGATATGCTACACTTGATCATACCATGCATATTTGATCACTAGGAGGATGATTGTTTGCCATAAGGCTACTTGGGTTTTGGTTACAAGTGGTATTTCTATTTCCGTTTTTACTACAATTATCTATGATTTTACTTCATGCTTTACATACCAGTACATGTTTATTCATACTGATGTCCCTTTGCCTGGGAATGCTACATTTTATTTCGTACGTGCAGGTTCAGGTAGGGATTCTGATTTTCCCCTCCACTAGGAGCCCAGTTCAGCTAGAGTTAGTAAGCTCCACCTCTTCCTGGAGCTTTCATGGGATGCTTACTTTTTGTTGCAAAGTTGGGTATAGTCGGGGCCCTGTCTAGGCAGTGGCAGTGGCAATGATTTATCTTAGAGGTTATTGTAGACACGTTATTTTTTGGGTTTGTTCTTTTATGCCTTTCAGTCCCCTCTCATAGATTTACGTGTATATATAGTGTGTGCTTGTACCTCTGCTGTTGCAGCCTTGTGGGCTAACTAGCATTTTATCATGTTAGTTTACTTATCTTGATGTACATGATCTGTTGTTTACCAGGTCATAATATAAACTGTCCCAATTTTCTTTTGGCCCCTAGTTTAGCTAACTAGCATGTTCAGTGGCTTACTCAGCCAATAATGTCATCGAGTGCCAGTTGCGCCTCCCTTTTTTTGGGGTATGACAATCATTGTATCAGAGCAGGTTGTGTTCTAGGGAGTCCCCAATGCCATGTCTAGGAGTGTCTTGCTTATGGGTATGTTGTGCACCACACTTATAATCAGGAGGCTACGGGGAATTTGGGAATGGTTATATTTCTCTCACTTAATAGATCATGCAACAGAGCAAACTTATAAGAACTTATGAAATCTAAATTGTGCTATGTTGTTTTTCATTTAATGGGCTGCCTACACTCAGGAGATGGCATAACATTAGATAAGTATGGATTTGAGAGAAGGTTCCAATCGTTCCTTTTTTGGTCAGGCAGATATATCCCCCGTTATAGCACATAGGGAGTATCCAATGCCCATAGTACCTCATTTACCAACATTTGTTGAGGCCCAAGGAGAAATAGTACCCCCATCCCCACTAAATACTGAGGAGCAGGGGATGAGGGAGACATATCAGCTACTGACTAAGATAGTTTCCATTCATGGGAGACAACTAGAGGTAAGAAAAGATGCCTGAAGGGATCAAATAGAAAGCTTAAGGGTATAATAGTTTTATCACTTGGCCCTTCCAGTATTTACAGGACCTAGTCCCAATGAGGATCCCTAAGAATTTATAATATGAATAGAATATTAAGGGTGATGCATGCCTCCATCACCAAGCCTATGTTGTTGGCTTCTTTTCAACTATGTGATGTCGCTATCTTGTGGTACGAGGCATGGGAGAAATATATAGGGCATGATGTCGTGCCAGAAGAGTGGGAGGATATCTTTGAGGCACTTCTAGCCCATTACTATCCACAGGAGGTTTGGCGGACCATATTGACTGGGTTATCAGTCGAGGCAGGGGATATGAGCATAAGGTAATGTAGCATTAGGTTCAATTTGTTGGCTATTTATGCACCAAATATTGAACATACCATGAGTGAAAAAGTTCATCATTATGCGGACGGATTGGGGGATGGTTATTGAGTTCGAGTTGGATTTACTGTTACTCAATTCGGTGCTCAATACTCCTCCCAAGACTCAATATGATCATAACATATTAACCCTATGGTTAACTCATTCATCTAGTCTCATTGGACATTTATCAGCTCAACTCATCCACATCAACTATCAACTCTTAAGTACATCATTTTAAGGTTCAGCTCATGACTCATAAGGAATCAATTATGCATCGTTCTGACTCATTTTGTTTAGGAGAACAAATGCAGAATTTTAGAATTTAGGGATTCCATAGACTCTTTAGGCTCTAATTATGCTCATGCATACTCATCTAAGTAAAATATGTAAAAATAATAAGAAATCATGCTAGGGTTCATGTAGTATGGCATGACTTGTAGATTGGTTCGTAGAATCTAGGAAAAATTTGAAGTTTCGAGACTTTTTGCATTAGTTAGCAGATGGGTCATACTTCATTCTACAGCCAGTAATAGGCTTCGTAGAACAACACTGCACGTGATAGTCTCCAGTAAAATGGCCACAACATTTGACTTTCAACTCCAAATTAGGTGAAACTAATTGTGTTGGAAAGATTATTCAAAGCTCTTTCATTTGATAGGTCATGGGATACCTAATACTTTGTGTGATAAGAGTTATGTTCATTTAAAGTTGACCCTTGTACAATCTAATGATAAAAATTCAACTTATAGGAATGTTTTGAACTCGACTAAGTACTAAAGTCTCTTGTGACCTTAATACACTTCCCATAGATAAGAATAAGGCTTGAAACATAGGAATGTATGAGGACAGAGTTATGGAATACCAGAATATCTCCCCCTTCGGATCATTTGTCCTCGAATTATGAGCATCTAGGAGACCTATCAAGAATGAACTCAAATACTCCGATACTCGAATACTCATACTCCAGAAATCAGTCTTAACTCAGTATTTAGAATTAAAAGACTACCTCTAACATCATCATTGGGAATGAATACAATTAAGGACATGCATACTCAAATACTCGTTGACTCAAGAAGAACATCAACTCGAAGATAAGAACTCAATTCGATAATGGAAAAGTAACTCAGGAAGTAGAAATGAATTATTATCATAGATTTCATCATTAGAAGGAACGAATATGTGAGGGTATCTACACTTCATATCCTCTTCATCATCCCATGTAGCCTCTTCGACTGAGTGACGTCTCCACAACACTTTTACAGACGCAACCTCTTTCATTCTCAACTTGTGAACAGAACCATCAAGGATTTGGATTGGGATCTCTTTATAACTCAAACTATCCTTCACTCCAATGCTTTTAATAGGCACAACCAAGTACAGACCTCCTAAACACTTCTTAAGCATAGAAATGTGAAATACTGGATGGATGGCTGCGAGCTCTGGTGGTGGCTCTAACTCATAAGCTACATTTTCCACTCTCTTCACAATTCGAAAAGGACCAATTTATCAAGGAATCAACTTTCCTTTCTTCCCGAATCTTATTACACCCTTTTTATTGACATTTCAAGTTTACCCAATCGTTCAGTTCGAACTGTAGGTCCATTCTCCTAACATCAGTAAAGGACTTCTGTCGACTCAGGGTGATTCTTAATATCTCTTGGGTGATCTTTACTTTCTCCACAGCTTGGTGAACTATTTCAAGCCTAATTAATCCTGATTTAGCTACCTTGACTATGTAATCGATGATCTATATCTCCTCCCAAAGAGGGCCTCATAAGGATCCATTTGGATGCTCGAATGAAAGCTGTTATTGTAGGCAAACTCAATCAGAGGCAAATGGTCATCCTAATTTCCTTTGAAGTCAATGATGCAAGACCTCAACATATCATCCAAAGTCTATATCTTCCGCTCTGGCTGACCATCAGTTCGAGGGTGGAAAGCAGTACTAAGGTTCACCTATTAACCTAGCCCTTTCAAAAGGACATCAAGAATATGGTAGGGAACGAAGATCCTCTA
Source organism: Solanum medicagineum (assembly GCA_026153255.1). Taxonomy (NCBI): domain Eukaryota; kingdom Viridiplantae; phylum Streptophyta; class Magnoliopsida; order Solanales; family Solanaceae; genus Solanum; species Solanum medicagineum. The sequence continues at coordinate 5,731 of JAPFFP010008593.1, forward strand.
TTTGATATGATGGGCAAAGGACCTCCATCTAATCTAACAATCTCTCAAATATACAATTTTTCATAGTTCTTTGCCATGTCTGTCATCTTTATCGCCAAGAAGTGAGCTGATGTAGTTAATCTATCAACAATCACCCAGATTGAATCATGCTTCCTATTAGACCTCGATAAGCACGTGATGAAATCCATATTTTTTATCTCCCATTTCCATTCTGGAATTTCAAAATTCTGGGCTACTCCATGCGGCCTTTGGTGCTCAACTTTTACTTGTTGGCAGTTTAGGCACTTAGAAATGAAGTGTTCAATGTCTTTCTTCATCCTACTCCACCAGTAAACCTCCCTCAAGTTGTGGTACAATTTGGAAAACAATTGATGGATGGTATATCTAGAGTTATGGGCTTCATCCATAATCTTTTCTTGAATACCACCAATGTCTGGAACACACAATCTACTTCGGTATCTCAATACCCCAACTCCCCCTTTGACGAATGCCATCACTTTCTACTTGTGTACATCTTCCTTCTATTGGACTAAGATGACATCCTGCTCTTGTTTCTCTTTTACCTCTACTACTATGGATAGCATAGACCCATCATGCACAAGTATTCCACGTTCACTAGATTCATCTAGTTAAACTCCCAATCGCGCTAGTCTATGCACCTCTTTGGTGGACTCTTTCTTCTCTTCTTCAACACGAGCAGTGCTTCCCATAGAAAATCTGCTAAGAGCATCAACGACCATATTAGCTTTACTTGGATGGTAGAGGATGTTCATCTCATAATCCTTGAGCAACTCAAGCTATCTCTAGTGCCTCAAGTTAAGCTCTTTCTGGGTGAATAAATATTGGAAGCTCTTATGGGCTGTGAATACATCAACATGCGCTCCATATAAATAGTGGTGCCAAATCTTGAGTGCAAACACCACCGCAACTTATTCTAAGTCGTGAGTTAGATAGTCCCTCTCGTGGTTCTAAGTTGTCTAAAAGCATAGGGCATGACCTTACCTCTCTGCATCAGAACACATCCTAATCCTACTTTAGAGGTGACACAATATATGACAAAATCATAAGTCCCTTTACATACAGTCATTGGTGTTATTCTTAATCTGGTTTTCCACTCCTGAAAACTCTTCTCACACTTATCGGACAACTGAAACTTAGCTTTCTTTCGAGATAACATAGTCAATAGTGAGGATGTAGAAGAGAATCCCTCAAACAATCTATGATAGTAACCAGCCAAACCTAGAAAACTCCTTATATCAGTGCGAGGTAGGTCTAGGCCATTTCTTAACTGCCTCAATCTTCTACATATCCACTCTAATACCATCACTCGGGATTACAAGGCCCAAAAATGACACTAACTTAAGCTAGAACTCACAATTTGAAAATTTGGCATACAGCGCCTTATCTCTAAAGGTCTGAACAATAACTCGAAGGTAGTTGACTTGCTCTTCCTCATCTTTGCAGTACACCAAATTATCATCGATGAACACAATCACAAACATATGAAAGTACTGTCTAAGTACTCTATTTATCAAGTTTATGAAAGCGATAGGAGCATTGGTCATTCCAAAAGACTTTACCATAAACTCAAAGTGACTATATTAGGTTTGAAAAATCATCATTGGGATGTCATATTATCTTATTTTCAACCAATGAAAGCCTTATCTGAGGTTTATCTTAGAGAAAATAGTGGCACCCTAAATTTGATCTAACAAGTCATCAATCCTCGGAAGGTGATATTTGTTCTTAATGGTCACTTTAAACTGGAAATAATCCATACACATCTTGAGGGAACCATGTTTCTTTCACACAAATACGAGCTGAGCAACCCATGGTGACACACTCGACCTAATAATCCCTTATCCAAGAATCATTCAATTGATCTTTTAGTTCTTTCAACTTTGTAGGAGCCATTATATATAGAAGAATAGTGATAGGTTGACTATCGGGGAGAATCCCAAAGTCAATCTCCCTATCAGGAGGGACTCTAGGTAGATCATCAGGGAAGACATCAGTAAACTCATTGACAACTGGAACTGACTCCAAAGGTCGAGAGACATCATCAACCTTAACTCGCATGAGGTGATAGATATATCCTTTAGAAATTAATTTTCTATCCCTAATGTAAGAAATTAACGTACCCTTAGACACTGTAGAACTACCTTTTGACTCTATAACAAGCTCATCGAGAATTGGATTTTGACTGTCTGGGTTCTACAATTGATAGAGGCATAATAGGCATGAAGCCAATCCATGCCATGAATCACATCAAAGTCAATCATCTCTAACTCAACTAAGTCTGCCAAAGTATCTCTATTATAGATAGTCACTGTGAAGCCTCTATATATCTTTATTGCTAGAATGGACTCACCAGTAGGAGTAGAAACACTGAAGGGCTAAAGAAGACATTAAGGAAGGATCTCAAACTTACTTGCTACATGTGGAGTTACAAATGATAGAGTGGCATCTAGGTCAAGCAAGACATACATATCATATGAAAAGACTCAAAGCATACCCGTGACAACGTCTGGTGCAATGTCATTATCTTATCGATTTCCCATCGCATACAGATGGTTTATAACCCCAGCCATATTAGTTGTGGCACCTCTCTATAGTGCTTCCAAAGACTAAGCTTTATTACCTCCATTACCCCTCTCCTCATTGGGTACTCATTCTGAAAGTGACTAGTTTGTTTGCTCCTATAGCAAGCATTTGTGCCCTCATAGCATTTACCTAGATGGAGCTTACCACACTTGCTACGTGGTGGTTTCCCTCTCAAACCTTGAGTAAAACTAGCTTGGGGTTGAGAACCCTAAGCTTTGGAATTTTTCTACCATTGAAACATCTTATCATACCTATTACTCGGAGCTGGTGCACTTGCTGAGGACGGTGCATAGTTCGAAGACTCTTATAGAAATAGGACCTGTCTCCTTTACCTTGCTTATGCTGGCTAGGCTCATGCCCTGCTGACTTAGCTTTTTTGAACAAGTGCTCCTCCCTACCTTCTTCTAATCCTCCTTATGTTTTTGTACATAGACCATAAGCCTAGATATGTCCACGTCCAAAATCAGCAATGTTGCTTTGCACTCCGTTTTCATATATTTGCCCAAGCTGGATACTTTCTCATTATGATCTCATTTGCGGGACCATCTATAGAGAATACATGGATAGCTATATGAACTTTAGGCTATATTCCTTGAAAATCATCCCCTCCTTCTTCAAGTTGACAAACTCCTCGACCTTCGCTTCCCTTAACGCTCATGGAAAGAACTGATCAACAAAGGCACTCTCAAAGTCATCCCAAATTGTAGGCTCGGTATCCTTACCTCAACTTTCTTACCATTGATTGTACAAACATTTTCCATATCCTTGAGTTGATAGGAGGTAAGTTTAACTCCTTCTGTCTAAGTTACATGCATAACTTTCATCACCTTCCACAACTCATCAATAATATTCTGGGGATCTTCCTCAACCTTTGATCTAGTGAAAACAGGTGGGTTCATCCTCAAAAGATCTCTCAATCTGGTGGTATTTGTTGGCTCTTGAGATTAGAACTAGGAGTCTGTGAAATCCGGTTTCCACTCTAAGCAGCTACTAGTTGGGTGCGCATAGTGATAGCTCCTCTAAAATCAGCCTCTGTGGTAGGAGAAGATGAGGTAGTGGGTGGCCGAGGAGTTCCAGCGGCTCTGGTAGGTTAACCTTTACCTCTTGTCTCTATCTGAGGAGGCACCTTTGAAGTTGGATTCTCAATATTAATAGCTGAAATAATTGTCTGGGTCATGCTACGCTTTGGAGGCATGATCTACAAGCGCGTAACACATGAGTTAGAAAAGATCTTTGTAGAGTTTTTAACTATATCGCACGAACTAAGAATACAAGAAAGTATAATAAATCCTAGTGTTCTATAGCCTTTTGCTTATAAAGTGTAGTGCACAACATACCCACAAACAAGACTCTACTAGACACGGCTTCGTAGACTCCCTGGGACTCTTGAACTCTATGACCTGATACCAGGTTTGTCATGCCCTGGAAGGGTACCCTTGGCATGGCCAGTACTCATAGACTATTGCTAGTCCCTAAATGAACCACTCGACCTCATCACATTCATTCAATCACAATCTAAAAGTGAAGATATCAATGACAAAGATTATTATATAAAAAGTGGTGACAAATTGATAATAAAAAGCCAAAGGCCAAACAATCTATCCCTCAACTAAGTCAGACTACTGTGAAAGGAAACTAGTCAAAAGTATCATCCAGTCATACTCGACAGTCCATTCTATGAAGCCTCTAATACATCTGGCTAAGTGGCGCCAATGACAGAACCATGACTACCTCAAAATAAAATAAAAAGGCTAAATTCAAAGCTAGAAGGAAAAAACATGACATGCTCCGAAAGCAAGGGAGGACTCACCAATCAGCTGAATTCAAGTAGGTCCTTGACAGAGCGCTTATTGATGATTGCTAGTACCTGTCTTCGCATCATGAAAAGATGCAGGCCCAAATTGGACATCAGTAAGTGGAATATACAAATATGTAAAATGGCAAAATGAAACATTTAAAGGAAGAATAACATCAACTCAAATAGAACAACTCAAGAAGTAGGAAACATATTCATCATGTCAAGAGTCTAAAGTAAGAACATAAATAAGACAATGACTACTCATCTATCATCTATGTATCATCCACTCAAAGTACTATCAAAGCCTATTTGGGAGTTTTGCTCACCGACAACCATCACCTATGAGCTGGTGATGATACAACAAAGTGATGTCATTGCCACATCCATCCAATACCTTGTCGAAGTATAGGACATCCCATAAGTGGATCCAAAATTCGTAACATCAAGTCCGCATTTTTGGACAACAGGAAATATCCAATTTTATGGTTTAATCTTCGCCTACATCGGATATGTAGTTATTGAGTTCTAGTTGGATGTAATCTTACGCAATTTGGTGCACAATACTCCTATGCTCATAAGATGTTAACCTTATGGTTAAGTCATTCATCTAGTCTCGTTGTACATTTATCAACTCAACTCATCGCATCAACTATCAATTATTAGGTTAACACCATTTTAAGGTTCAACTCTTGACTCATAAGGACTCAATCACTCATCGTTCTAACATATAACATTTAGGAAAACCAATGTATAATTAAAGCATCTAGGGATGTCATAAACTCTTTAGGCTCAAATTATGCTCATGCATGCTCAGTTAAGTAAAATATGTGAAAATAAGGGTTCATGTAGTATGGCAAAATCATTTAATTCATAAAAACAGTTACGCATGCAAGATTATGTAGAATTACATTAGAATTTAAGAAAAACCTTTAAGAACCATTCATGAGAAACTAAATTAACTCACAACTCCATCAATCTGGGTTATGGGGCACATGGGAGAACAAAATCCATGTTTTGTTAGCCTTATATACCTGGAAGTTTTTAATCTTGAACTAGCTTGGAAGATTTCACAAGATTGCCTTAAAACCCTAGCACTTTTTCTCCCTTGAAACCTTGCTTCTACGTTTGAGAAAGTGTTTTAGCATAAAAGGATTGATCCAACATGTTTAGGGCTTTATTTAGGTAAATAGAAACATCAATTTAAGGCTTTAAAATGGTGAAAAAAGACCAAAATAACCTTTCTTAAAAATCTATTAAAAGTCATCTACGTGCCCATCTACGGCCTATAGAACATTCCACGACCCGTAAGAACCCTTCTGTAAACTTTCGGAAAATTTTTGGGGTCTCTGGTTCACTTTCACGAGTCCAATCTACGGCCCATAGAATGTTCTATGTTCCGTAGATTGATCTGCAGAATCTAGGACCAAAACTTGAAATTTCAGGACTTTTTCCCATGAGTTAGCGGGCGGTACTTCATTCTACGATCCGTAATAAGCGTCATAGAACTCTACACCTGGTAGTCTCTAGTAAAATGACCATAACTTTTGACTCTAAACACTACACCTGGCTATCTAATTCTTTGTGTTCTAAGAGTTATCTTCTTTTAAAATTGGCCCTTGCATAATCTAATACTAGAAACTCAACTAATAGAAAATTTTTGAACTTGCCAAAGTACTAGAGGTCTCTTATGATCCTAATACACTTTTCACATATAAGAATGAGGCTTGAAACATAGCTACATGGGAGGATAGAGTTATGGGGTGTCACAATATGTATATATGCACATTGATTTTTTTGATGATTATGAAGTGAGTTAAGACACAATTATGTTGATAAATATGATTTGATGAAAGTATGGTTATTACATGATAAGTGATAACATAATGTCTATGATATGGCTCTTTAAGCAATTATGGGTGTGTTTACACCACTATGTACAAGTATGAATGAGTTATTCCTATGCATGAAAGTATGAAATAAAGTATGATTTGGCCTTTGACCCCAACCATGTATGATTATGATTGGATTTGACTTTTTAGCCCAAGTATGCGTGATTATGAGTATTTTTTGGCTTTTAAGCCTAACATGCACTGAAGGATTTGAAATGACTTTTTCCTATTTTGAAAACATGTATGTATGTTTATATAAATGCACCGAGAGGACCTTAAGATTGAGGCTTATCCACTTAATTAGTTGAGGCATGACCCATTAGACGTGAATCTCATTGTCCTATAACTATGTGCCACTGTAGGTTCAAGGATCACCCTTTAGATAAGGTTTAATCCTTAGAAAGGTCACTCATTAGGTGAGGTTGACTCCTTAGAGGGATCACCCATTAGATGAGGATTCATTCTCTTAATGGACCACCCGTTAGTAGAGGCTTGGTGAATTATGTAGCTTTAGTAGATCCACTTAAGCATTATGGATGTTCACCTTGGCAAGTGACTCCCTCTTTCCTCTAGTGTAGGCGTAACACTGGAATTCCATGTAGTAGTTCACATGGTCTTACGTGTCGATTGAGGTGACATCCCCACTATGTTAAAGTATATTGGCATTTGAAATCATTTATTTCATGGCATATTGATATATTACTCTTCTTTGCTTCTACACTTCTTTCGGTATATGTGCCATTGTCATCTAACATTGAATGTAGGGTTAATAAGTTCATATTCATTGCAAGCCCGCATACTTAGTATATTCAAACAATCTAAGGCATACTTTTTCCCTATATGATCTTACCATGTAAGGACCGGACACTATATTCATCTACCTTTTGATGACTAGTTCAGGTTCTGCAAGTTGTCTGGTGAGTCCTATCATCCAAGGACAAGCCATCATCCATCTACCTATTATGTTGCTTCCCTTTGTGTTTTACTTACTTTGTGGGTATGTAACACCCCATGAAATTTCTAAAATACCCAAGAGTAGAATTGTGCGCATAACACATCTTCCCAAGTTCCAATGGAAAAATCTGAAATCGAAATTGCGATCAGCACAAGAAATTGAGTGCAAAAACAAAGTTGATGCGTGCCCCAGGCGCAACTCAAAAGGTATGCACACTTACAACTTATTTTTTCTAAATAACTTTTCGACGTAAATTTGAAAGTACGGGTTTAGAGAAAATTCTCGAAAATACACATGTCAGCACCCTAGGGGCTAGTGACATAGTGTCACAGAGTGAAGTTTAGTTTCTATTTATGGAAAGGGTTTTTTGGTCATTTCCCAACCCCTTATAAGTTCATAAACGAGTATAAGGATCTTTTACATCAAGTCAAGTCCAAAGAATCTCCATCAACTAAGTTTTCGTATGACTAGACAGAAGGATCAACTTCAAATGATCATACCTCGTAAACTACAATGAGTTAGGTGAGCCATAATATATCAAATCGAAGATATTTGAGGTAGCTTTCCAACATGTCTTATTTCACCTTAATCGAAGTTCGGAGTAGAAGTTATGGTCATTTTAGTGAATCAACGCAGAGTTGTCTGAAAGTCTGCGCCTAAAACGTGTCGCGGACGAAAGGTGGACCCTTACTAGATAAGCTAATGACATTTTTTTCTGTTTATTTTGAGGGTACATTCATCCTAAAACCTTTGGGGGTCTATTTAAGTTCCCAAAATGCATAAAACATCAGTTGCATAATAAAAAACCCTCTCCTTTATTCCTAAACATAAATGCTCAAGAATTATAAAAAAAAAGAGTCTATCAAGTTAGGATTAGCCTTCAAGATTCATCGTCAAGGTAAGTTATTCTTCATGAATTTTAATCTAACCAACCCAAATTTATTTATCTATTCATGAATCTCTAATAGAATCTTAAATCATAACCTAGGGTTTCAAGAAGAAGAATTCATGAATTCCAAGAAAGGATTTCTCAATTCTTCTTTTTCAAGAATGTAGGGTTGTTCATCAAGAAATTTGAAAATTCTAAGCCAAGAATTCAAGAATAAAGGAGAAGCCCTTCAAACAATGTCTTTCCAAGTTCTTCCACTCTGAAGGAACAATCGAGATTGAGGATTTTCTCCAAGAAAGCAAGTATTCATCAAATTTTGGTTGTAATATTAACTTTCAAGATATGTAAGGCAAAACTAAAAGCATGTGATTGTTCTCTCATATGCCCTATAGATTGTCATAGATGAGTTGAGAGTCCATGAGTCCCCATACATATTTCTTGAGGTATTATCTTGATTAAATTCTTGAAAACTATTACTGACATGTATTTTCATACATTGATGATCATCATAAACTTGTTTTCTTGAATTGAATAATTTTCATGAGATATTATATAGGGGATGGTTGATGAGATGAGTTGACGTTCCTTGTCCAAAAGAGACTAAGTGATGAGTAATCTTGATGTTTGATAGCTTATGAGCATGTGGAGTCCTGGGAGGAGTATTAAATACTGAAATGAGCAAGAGTGAGTCTAACTCGCACTCATTAACCATTTAGCTAACATAGGCGGGGATTAAACTGTGAAGACGGATGTTTCCTCTATCCTAAAAAAGAACTTGATGGTATTATGGATCCACCAATAGAGACGTCGTTCCCTGACAAGGTACTATACCAATGTGACAATGACATTTCTCGTTGTATCATCACCGGCTCATAGGTGATGGTTGTTAATTAGAGAAACTTTATATAGGTTCCATATTGATAGTACTCTGATGTTGATGTGATGATATGAGTTGATTGATGTTTATGTGTCATTGTCTACTCTTTATTATTTCTTTAGATAGATATTTGACATTTTGGTTGGTTCTTATTTCTGGGTTGATGTTGTACCATATTATTCTACCTGTTTCTGTTTTCATTTAGCTATTGTACATACACTACATTCCACATACTGACGCCACTTGGTGTTGCATCATTTCAGGATGCAGATATATGGATTAGGGATCATCAATAGGCACATTGTTGATGATCTTGGACGTTCAGCTGACTGGTTAGCCTCCCCTGCTTAGGAGGATTCATTGCTTTTATTTTCATCTTGCTTTAGACTTAGACTTCATTAGCTTTATCTTGATTGAAGTAGCCATGGCTCATTCATTGGCACCACTTGATTGTGATAGAGGCTTCACAGACTAGAATCAATTGCTGATGTTAAGACTTGTTAAGCTAGTTCCTTCTACTAGGCCTTCTATTTATGGACATTATTATTTTGAGACAAGATGAGATATGTCCATTACTTTCCTTAGTCTTCTGCGGAATGTCTTGAGTTTATTGATCGAATGAATGTGATGAGGCCAAGTGGTTCGCTGGGGAACTAGCAATAGACTCTGAGTGCCGGTTACATCTAGGTTACCCTCCCGGGGCATAACAAACATGGTATCAGAGCACAGAGTTCAAGTGTCCTTCGGAGTCTATGAAGCCGTGTCTAATAGATTCCTTATTATTGGTGTGAAGCGCGCACAACCATAATTTGGAGGCTATGGGACATTAGGAAAAGTTTCCCCTTCTTTCAAATTCTGAATTGTGTAATAGAGTTGTTTCTTACGAACTCTACGATGATTCGTGCAATGCTCTCAACCTTTCTTCTACGCCTCGTCCGTGAGGTGATAGAGATAGTAGTGATCACATTCTTATAGATGAGATCCTCTATGACAAAGTAATCAGAATGGTAGAGAGACTGCAGCTGGCTTGAGAGAAGCCAACTAGTATGCTAAGTGAATCATGTATTTAAGTAAGCTCTAGATGTACCAGACCTTCTTTCTAAAAACTTGCCTCTCACGTGACCCATGAGTAAGGAACTTATGTCTCTAAAGAGTTTAATGTTACCATGTAAGAGTGAGATGTGAGGTCTTTCAAACCCTGAGTAGAATTGAACCATCCCAGAGTTAGAAGGATGGTGATGGAAAGAAAGGGACGAGATAGCAAGAGTGATGGCTGATTGAGGCTTAAAGTTAGAGTTATGTACCTATTAGGTAAGTAAAGGCGATGAGTCAATTTTTCTAAGTTTGATGAAAGACTTTTGTGTAGCCTATGTTGTCATGATGAGGTATAGAGAGAGAGAGTTAGTGTCAGAATATGTTAGAGCGTGCTCAAAACCAAAAAGAAGTCTATGTTGATGTATTTTGATTTACTTTTAGCGAGGGTGCAGTATAGATATTAAATAGGGAAACAGAGTACTTCTGAGGTAATAGACCTAAAATAGGCTTATGATTTCAACGTGAGAGTATCATAAGATTCATACAGTTATGAGCTTAGCTAGACAATAAGGTGACGTATACTAGATGGGTAAATGGTACATGAGTTGTGAAGAGCGGATGTGGATCGAGTATTCGCTATGAGACTTTAGTAGGCCTATATTCCAATACCTAGTAGTTATAGGTTGGTATATTACCAAGGAAGTGTGTGATGCAGATGGTAGTAATAATCCTTAAGCCTGGAATTTTGGGGAGTGATTTGAAGAGGGAGATAGCATGATGATAGTGATAGTCCTTATTGGAGATTTGACCTAAGAATCTTGCTGCAGTGTGTGTTCAATGATTAAGATGTTGAATGGCACGGAATATGGTGATAGGAGTAAAGTAGAGGTACCTCTTAGATGGAGATAGTAAATTAAGGGTGACGAACTTAAAAAGAGAAGGCTTAAGAGGTTTGAGATATGTACCCATGATTTTGTACAAATCGTTGAAGCTTTGTGTTATGATAGCTATGAGAACCTTGATTGTATACTTGAGTTGTCGATATGGAGTAGGGTGATGTAATTAATCTTTTTCGTCACAAGTAGCTAAGTTGATTTGGGGCTTATGGATAGATGATGATGAGTTTTCCATGAGAGTTTAGGTCTTATACAAATGAGTTTATGCAGGGCATACGAGTTGGGAGTCTGCAAGCAAAAAGAGGAGGTAAGATTCTAAGAGTTGTGGGAAGCGGTTATGTACAACATAAGAATAGTTAATATAGTGAGATTTTGTCACAACCCAATCCCGGAGTCATGACTTGTGCCGATTTGGCACTTGACCCACTATCACATCACAAAAATCTGGGTTAAGCTTACGAAATTCTACAGAAATTTCGGCAGAGTTTCCTCTGTTTCTATACCCTATCCACACCTGCAGCAGCTACCAGAATGCACAATAATACAAACACACATAAATATATACAACAAATGCAGGCCGACAAGGTCACCGCCGCGGTCCTGCCGCCTAATAGAGTAAAATACATGCACGATTACACCACACACCATTCTGGCTACTCCCACACGTGCCCACCGGCCTCTACATAACAGAATAAACATTGACGGGACAGGGCCCCGTCGTACCCGCAAAA
>JAPFFP010008604.1:0-17403 GCA_026153255.1 Solanum medicagineum
TTGGCTTATTATCACTATTTATCTATTCTAAAGCATGCTAAAGGTACAAATCCCATGTGACAAGCATAGTAAGCGTAAAGTATAGGTTGGTTCTCCCGGGCCTTATCGACAACGGGTGCCAGTCCGCCCTAACGGTACTTGGGGCGTGACAAGATATTTGCTCAGTTACATAATTTTTCCTAAAAAGTATTAAAAAAAACTATCAAAAGTCTACACTAATTGTTATATATTATGGTTCACTAAAAAAAGTTGAATATAACTTATTTAGGCATTGAGTATACGTTATGATATTTTCAAAAAATTGAATATAGTTGAAATATACATGAAATATATATTGATTATATATAAAATATACGCCAACTAATCAATTTGACCAACTCAAAATATCCTCTAGATAGTTCTAAATTTTTTATCTGAGGTTCTCTTGATTTTTCAAGTCTTTTATTATATAAATACGCCCGAATGATTCACATTTGAGGTACATCAAATTTTCAAGGAAAAAGGAAAGTAAAAAAAAAGAAGAGGAGAAAGGTTGTGTCTAGTCATTTTTTCGGTTAAATAATATGATCGCATGATTATTTTCTCTAATTTGTATAAATTAAGTCAAATACATAGTAAATAAAGTTTATGAAGTGACATTCTGCATATTATCCTATGAAACCCACCTAGCACAACATTGCTCCTTTCTGTTTATTTGTTGTATGATATTATTATCATGAATGCAATTGATACACTTGATTTGTCTCAATAAATATAATAATATCAAACTCTATCAATGAATACAATTGTGTTGAGTATATATATTCCTTGTGTAGGTACTCAATACTAATTAACATAGCTATATCAAAAGTATTTGCTCCTCATGTATTCACATTGTACCAATATAATCGAGTTTCTCTGCAATTGAATATGTTCCATGTGTAAATTTACTATGTATCAAGTGTATTTGTTCCTTGTATAATTATTTTGTATCAGTATATTTGAGTATATTTGTAATTGGCTAAAGATTTGTATTATTATTTTCAATTATTTTTTTCTTGTCATACATTTTTACCATATGTTGTATATTGTTTTCAGAATACGATTGATATATATTGTATCTCTATTTCATTCAGGCATAGCAAAAGTCTGAGTATGAAATCTAAAAGGAGACGAGGAAGAAGAGATCTATAACGCCTGATAAAATTATCAAAATAGCTCTAGAGGAGAGATGTGCGCATAACGTGTCTTCTCATGCTCCAATGGCAAATCCGAGACTGAATTTGCGATAAACATGAAAATTGAGTGGAAAAATGATCTCGGCTGATTTTTAGAGCAACCGAATGAAAAGATAATTTTTCAGCCCGAAACGAAAAAACAGTCAAAGGCACATCACGCCCCTGTAGCGGAGATGGCCTTATATATTTTTTTTAAGGAATAGGAAAAACTCGTAAATTTTGGAAAAAAAATACATATGTGCACGCCCAGTCCAGGTTACGGATTGGGCTATTCCAAGGTGAAAATTTTCTTTTTTTTTCGTGAGGGGCATTCTAGACTTTTTCCAACCCCTCATAAACTTAATTCATGACTAAATAAGCCGTTTTTAGTCGAAAAAGGGTTTCTAGACCCCATTCTAGAGCCTCTAAATGCACAAACTAGATTAGAGTTATTGAGAGAAGAAGAGAAGAAGTGAGGGTTCTTGAGGTCAAGGTTGAGTTGTTCTTCAATTCCAGGTATGTAAAGCTACTTAAAGCGTTCATTATGTTAATCATCCACGTACCCCTTCGTCTACTCGAGTTACTTAATTGCATGTTCTAAATCCTGTGATTCTTGAGTTCTAAATTCTTGTACATGTTGGAGTTTTCATGAAAATACTTGAGTCAATTATTTATGAATTGCATCGTCCTTACCATGAAATATGAATGTTATTCGAATGTTTAATACCCTATCCCCAAACCTAGTATTTTCTTTGCTTACTAACTAAATTGAAATTATGAATCTAACTCTCTAAACTAAGTAAGTTGAACCTGAGAAGTATGTTTTCTTGTTTCATATATGCATGTGATGAATACTTATTATGTCTTATGTGTTGAGCCTGGATGATATGATGTACTTGACCATAATTAGTAAGAGTCTTGCATGATGTGAGTTAGAGTCTTGAGTTGCATTGTATGAATAATGGTCCTAAGTTATTGAGTTGTTGAGTAATTGAGCTAAGATTTTGAGTTGAGTTGACTTGATTCGATGAGTTAAAGAGTTGAGCTTGAGCTAATTTTCATGAGCACGTTTTAGTCTTGGAAGGAGTATTAAGCACCGAGTTGGGTGATTGAGGAGCACCCCAGAACTACGTTGCCCGCATAGGATAGTTGTGCAGTTAACTCTGGCGGCTCATGTCCCTATAGATGGACATTCTCTTTGGATCCAAGAGAAAGGAGAGGTTGATGTCCTTTATCGTGGCAAGTTTAGGGTGGGCATGGCAATGACGTCTTTTCGTTATACATCACCAAAGCTCATGGTGGGATGGAGAGTTATGTCGGTTAGAGAAACTTCCAAGCAACACTTGAGTTGAGCATATCATAATTTTTAAAATGAGTTGCATTTAACACTGTGTCTAATTTTAAAGCATGTTTTCAAACTTTAAACTTGCATCATTTATCTGAGCTGAGTTATGAGATGAGGAGTTGAGTCTTTAATCGAGTCGGTTGATTGAGCCTGAGCTTTATCTGTTTCTTGAGCTATTTTACATACCGTACATTTCACGTACTGACGTCACTTAGCGCTACATAGTTTTATGATGCAGATATAAGCGATAGAGGACTTCAACAGGCGCACCGTTGAGGTTCAGAGTTCCTGAGTTCCAGAGTTGGTGAGCCCTCCTTGCTATCCGGAGAGCCTTTCTTTTATTTTAGTACTTGGCGCTACATCGTTTGATGATGTAGATATAAGCGATGGAGGACTTCAGCAGGTGCACCATTGAGGTTCAGAGTTCCTGAGTTTCAGAGTTGGTGAGACCTTCTTGCTATTCGGAGGAGTCTTTCTTTTATTTTATTAGGTACTTCTATTTTTCTGAGTTGGGTAGCCATGTCTTGTCACGATACCATCTAGACATTTAGAGTAGAGGCTTCATAGACCTTGAAAGTAGAGTATTGTTGAGTATTTCATTTTCTAGATTTGATTTATTTTGGAGACTATTTATGAGATTTTTATCTTTCCCTTAATGCTTTTATTGAGTATTGTTACGTTGCTGAGTAAGATGTGACGACGAGGCCAGATGGTTCTCTTGGGGAATCAGCAATGGTTCTTCAAATGTCGGCCACGCCATGGGTACCCTCCCGGGACGTGACAAGATCAAGGTCTCCACTTACTACAAATTTTTAGTCTGATTTGTATCAGTAATATCCCATCTAAGCTGTAGATACTTTGATGTTGTTGAATTTCAATTCAGGTTGAAGATAGAGATCGAGAGGGATGGGAAAGAAAGATATGAAAGTAATAGAGAAATTAGGCAAGTGAGAGACAGAGAGGGGGGAAGATAGGAGTAAGCTAGAGTTCGAGAGAAAGGAGGGTTTTGATATAAAACGCTAAGGGGTCGTTTGGTTGGGAATAATATTTTAGAATAAGTAGTTTTATCATGTATATGAGATAACTTATCTCATCACTATGCCGTAGCTGTTGGGATAAATAATCCAAAGACTACCTGATACTTCTAATAAAACGTAAGATAAAATAGTCTTGCATTTCATCCCGAGATTGTTATCTCTTATACCTCACACCAAGCAACTCCTAATTATAATTACGTAATGAAATTCTTTTAAACTAAGCAAAATCTATTGATATCCACCTAAAGTTGTCACCAGCTTTCACTTAGACATTTTAACTAATCTTTGTTAATTTGAAACACCTTATTTTTGTCCCTATTATGTCATTTTGATACTTTTTCCTAATCTCTTATTGATCCTAAGTACGTGTTACCAAATGTGTCTGCTAACCCATTTTAAAACCATATCACTATGCAGACACAAAAACAAACAACAATGATCAAAGCACATGACAAAATGACTACTAAATAGATAACATGAGAGCTTTTTATCCAAATAGTTTTTTTTTAATAAAGACTTTATCAACTAAAAGAAATATTATTTTACAAATTTCCCCTCCCATCCCCTCTTCCACCCTTACACAATCATCTTCTCCACATATCTCTCCTTTTTTATTTTTTGGCCATATTCATCCTCACACAATTATTTTCTCCTTCATATTTCATCTTTTTCATGGTCTTTTTCGTAACTTTTTTTTTTAATTTAATTAGGTCAGTGGCATGGTTTTCTTTATTCAGAAAAACCATGAGTTTGGCATTAAGCCCATACAACATTGGTCCAAATCAGTCGGTTTAACCGACTAAAGTGGAAAACTGAAGGATAAAAGAGTAACCCTAGGGTTGCCTTCCTAAATGCGGAACCAAAAACAACCTCCTTATTTTCATGCTCCCTTGGAAGCCCTCTCTTGACCATCTATTTCTCCATCTGCGAGTGTCAAATTTCTTGCACGATAGTCCTGCTTCTATCCTTATCTCAGCTGTCAAATGGTGTTTTCCATTCCTTCTTCTCCATACTCCAGTTTTAATTTTCTTCTTGTTTTGACTATTCTTCATCTTGTAGGTGTTGGATCTGATGAGGAGCTATTTGCTGTATGAAGAGTAAAGGACCCAGTCAAAAGTTTCTCCACTCAACACGTAAGCTGATTAGCTTCTTCCTCTAACTCGATCTTCACAATCATACTCTGACTTCTTCATCACTCTTATCTCACAGATCACCCTAGGGAGACAGAAGTTGCTCAAGAGATGCTTGTGACGACTTGACTCTGGTAAAGCTTGGAGTCCCGAACCGATCATGACTCTTCTTTTTTGCTGGCTAAGTCCCTTTTTTAGCGCGGTACCTATAGGAGTAGCTTTTTTGTTTCTTGTTGATTTCTCGGTTGTGCCGTATGTATTATGTCTTTGCAAACTAAAGCTCCTGCGAATATCTTCTGCATGCATCTGATGTCCTTTTGTAGTTACTCTTATATCTAATTCTTAGGGAGGGAATCCCCTGTTTATCTGTATTCAGTATCTTTTTGGCCATTGTTGGTAAAATTTGGAAATTTTTGAAAGCCTGTCTATTATCTGCTTTTGCTGCTGTCTTTGCTATAAAGTCTACTAGCTTATTCCCTTCCCTGAATGTATATGTTACTTGTATGTCACATTTCTCCATTAAATTGAAAATCTCCTCTATCATATTGGTTATCTCCCAAGGAATCCTCCATAATTTAATTAAGAAGTTCCTCGTGCTTAATGAATCAATTTCAATTTCTACTGAATCGAATCCCTGACTTACACAATACTTCAATCCTTCCTTGAAAACTGCCTCTACAGCCATATTCGTAGTTATACCCATGGAGTTGGATTCTGCATAGATAATATCCCCCTGATAGTCTCTAATGCAAAACCATAATAACTTTTACTTGGGTTGCCTTTACTAGCTCCGTCTGAACTGCATTTAACCCACGCAGCTTGTAGAGGCTTCCAAGATACAAGTCTGATATGCAACTCTGGCATGTATCTTT
Source organism: Solanum medicagineum (assembly GCA_026153255.1). NCBI lineage: Eukaryota > Viridiplantae > Streptophyta > Magnoliopsida > Solanales > Solanaceae > Solanum > Solanum medicagineum. Next base: position 5,581 of record JAPFFP010008604.1, read on the forward strand.
GAAGCATATCAAAGATATCTGCCAACTTGTGTGGTAATCTTGACCAATCTGGGAAGAATAGTCTTATCAGGAGCCATAGATTCATTTTACAATTAGTAAGAACCTTCCAGTAAGACATTTCCCTCCCATATTTAATTGCATTTCTTCTCTTCCAAAGACCCCACAATATAATCATAGGGATTGCATTCAGTGTCCCTTTAGCCTTAAGACCAGCAACATGATCCCACCATTCATTCAGAGTAATGAAAAGATTCCTTCCTCCTGCCTGAAAACCTGCACATGTAACAAAATGCCTCCACAGTTTTTGAGTTGTGGGGGCTGTTAGGAATAAGTGATGTAAAGTTTCCTCTACATCATGTTACAACATCCACATTTAGAAACCATTGGGACTCCAATTTTTTTCAAAACATCATCAGTTGGGATTCTCCTCTTGAAGACTCTCCACAAGAAAAAAGACATCTTATGTGGTATTCCTTTTAACCAAGTCTTCTTTGCCCATTGTACATCCTTGTTCTTCTTCTTGGGCAATTCAAAGGCTGATTTGACTAAAAAAGCCCCATCTATAGCTGCCATCCGGTAGGGTCTGTCAACTGCTTTTGTAAGTTTTGGCTTGATATTAGTGATGATATATGTAGCCATCTCTGGTGAAATAACTTCCCTTAACATGGGCTCATTCCAGTATTAGTTCAGAATGAATTGATTCACCTCCATCTCTTCCTCTTGGGCGTTCTCTCTTTCCAAGTAGCTACACTTTGTCCAGTTATCAAACCAAAAGCTAGAGTTGCCACTTTTGACGTGCCACCAGAAATAGGGCTCAATATCCTCTCTAATTTGGATCATACTTCTCCAAACTTGGGATGCACCCCTGCTGTTAACAAAGCTTGGATGCATCTTTTTGCAATACTTATTACCTATGTAAATGCCCCATAGAGATCCAATAGTAGTCCTAAAGTTCCACCATAGCTTGGACATTAGAGCTCTATTAATATCAAATAAATATCTAAAGCCTAATCCCCCCTTATTTGTGCGCAAACACATATCTTCCTAAGGAACCCAATGTCTCCTTTTTTTCTGCTGATGAACTTCCCCAAAAGAATTTAGAAAATACTTGATGCATTGCCTTAATGACACCTTTAGGAGGAGTTATTGCTCACAATATGTGTATTGGTATAAATTGAAGGACATGCTTAACCAAGATAATTTTTCCCCCACGAGATAAGAATCTGTTCTGCCACGGTAGAACTCTTCTGGAGATTTTTCTGATGATGTCTTCAAAATATATCCCCTTTTTCCTCTCATAGTATACTGGGCACCCAAGGTAGATGAATGGAAAGTCCCTTGTCTGATGCATGTTAGCTTCCTCAATTTAATAGTATAAATCAAAGGTGTCTTCTCATGAATGTAAAAGAAACTCTTTGATTTATTAATCAGCTATCCAAAAATCTCCTCATACTTCCTCAATACATGCATCATTTTAATAACAGAGTTCCTTTCCCCAGAACAGAAAAGAATTGTATCATCAACATAGGATAAGTGATTAATGTCTGGACTCCACTTAGGCATTCCATACCCCTTGAACTCCTTATCTTTATGGAGACTATTGAGACCCCTAGACAGAACTTCAGTTGCAATGATAAATAGGGTTGGAGACAAAGGATCTCCTTGTTTCAATCCCCTTGATGACTGCAATAAATCTGTCTGCCTATTGACTAATATTGAAAACTAGTTGTTGTAGAAATTAACCTCCAGACCATATCTATAAGGGTTTCTGAAAATCCAAAACTTCTAATCACCTTAGTCAAATAGGTCCAGGACACTCTGTCACAAGTTTTGATCATGTCTAGCTTAACTACCACATTGACCAGCTTATTCCTTCTGTTGATGTCCCTAATTATTTCCTGAGCTAGCAACACATTCTCCACTATGCTCCTTTCTTTGACAAAACTAGATTGGTTTAAAGATATGATCTTTGGCAGAGCCAAAGACATTCTATCCTGGAGGACCTTTCATATCACTTTATTTAGGAATCCGCTCAAACTAATAGGCCTTAGATCTGAAAAAGTCTTGGGGAACTCTTTCTTAGGTATAAGAACCAGATTAGTATGAGTAATATACCTGGTAGTTCCTGCCCACAGAAGAAAGCCTTCACTACCAATACCACATCATCAGCCACTATGTCCCAGCAACTCTGAAAGAAAGCTCCACTAAACCCATCTAGACCTGCAGCACTATCTCCACTCAGTCCAAAGACAGCATGTTGAACTTCTTCTCTTGTTGGCATTGTCGCAATCTGTTCATTCTCCATGTCTGAAATCATTTTAGGAATACGTTCTAACATCTCCCAATTATTTATGCTCACATTCTCTGTAAATTGATTTTTAAAGAACCTCACTGCTCCATCTCCAATTTCTGCTTGAGTTCTCATAAAGTCACCACTATCATCTTAGAGCTCATGCAGATGTAACATTCTCTTTCTGCCTTGGACATATGAGTAAAAAAATTTTGTGTTTTTATCTTCCTGGGTAGACCAATTCATCCCTGCTTTTTTCCTCCAAAAGTCTTCTTCAAGACTCAGGAACCTCTTTAGATCAACCTCCACCTTATGTAGTTGAGCTCTATCCTCTGGAGAGGGATCAAGCTTAAACTGTGTTTCTTTAACCAATATCACATCTTACAGTGTTGCTTTATTAACAAAGATATTGCCAAACTCAAACTTACTCCAGTCCAATAAGGCCTTCTTGACTCTTTTCAGCTTTGCTTACATTTCAAGGAAAAGAGAGCCTATGAAATCTGCCACCCAGTTGTTTTGGACTATTGAATTGAAACCTTTGTGTTTAGTCCAAAATTTCTGGAACCTGAAAGGCTTTACTATATTCTCCTTGGAAGTTTTGCACATCACATGTAAAGGATCATGGTCAGAGCCTTGCCTGAACAAGTGCTGCACCTCACTGTATGGAAGGATTTGTAATAGCTCCTGATTCACTAACACCCGATCTAGTCTCTTAAATACACATCCTTCATTTATTCTGCCATTCCACCACATACAGTTGCTGCCTGTAAAGGGTATTTCATAAAGCACAGATGCTAATGCACTGTGCAAAGTCTACTGCTTCATGTTGTGTGAATTCCAGTCCTCCTAGCTTTTCTTCTTCATATAGAATTACATTGAAATCACCCCCAATCATCTAAGGGTGATTTGAAGTAGTAATTCCTTCAAGCTCCTCCCACAACTCAAGCCTCTCTAGTGTTGTATCCCTAGCATATACAAAGGTGATAATGAAAGAGTTGCCCCCCATAGAGAATTGTATTGTGATATGTTGGATGGAGTCCAAAATCATATTATGTTCCCAATTGTTGTGCCAAAACACCCAGATTTTCCCTGAACAATTCACCACTATATTATCAAAAACTAATTGTCTTCTATATTGATCTAGATCTCTCCGATCCTGAAGAGGTCCCATGAGTGCAATAAATGAATAATGATGTTGCTAGTGAAGATCCATCAATCTCCCAAAAGTATTTTGGGTGTGGACAGACCTTATATTCCAAAATAATACGTTGTCAATCATTAATCACAATTGGTGGCCCTTGCCTTACTACTTCTTGTTTTCACTTGAAGTGATACTTTTGGCTTGCCTCTCTTGGTATTCAGAGTATTTGTATGCCTAGGCGATAAATCCCCTACATTGTTGATGTGATCAATGTTATACTCCAGACCCGCACTATCTTCACCTTGAAGGTTATCTTAATTTTGTATTGCCCCTTCCAGGTATTCATCCCTTGCATCAACTTGTTGGGTATTCAATTCAACAACAATATTCAAATCATTTCCATTTTCTAACTGTTCCCCATTTGCATTATGTATGGGCTGAATATGTTGGTTCACACCAGCATCCAACTCCTACTATCCACCACATTGTTATCTTCCTTATCTTCACCATTGGACTGCTTACTAGTGCTACTTAGGATAGCTACATTACTAGCCTCACCCTTCTCTGTCACCACCTTATCTTTGTCAAAGTTTTCTTGGACCCATTCTTTGGTAGATTTTGGGTCAGAGTCCTTCTCCTTGTTGGTAGCTTTCGTGGCACTAGCATTTGTGTCATCTAGTCTAGCAAATTTATTCTTTGTTTGCACCCACTCCTCTCTGTGTGGGGGCTGATTTTGTTTTCCCCACCCTTCTTCTTTGGCTTCACAAAGCCTTCCTCAGGCTTCTTTACTTCCTCAGAGGGCTTCCATTTCTCCACCTTATCTATTTTGGTTGCATTCTTCGCAACATCCTTCTCTCATTTTGTCCTTGTATAATTCAGGATGCTTGACATAACATTGGTCCTCTCCATGACCCTGACTCATACATGTCTTGCAGTATTTTGGCAAATAGTCATATCTTATCTTGATTCATTTTTCCAATACAGAATTCTCACCATTTTATGCAAATTTTGATCCTCTTGGGAAATTCTCTCAAGAGATCCACCTCAACTTTCACTCTAGCACAACTTGGCCTAGATTGATTTTTGGTGGCTAGGTCCACTGGTAGTGGCTTGCCAACTACCACAGCAAGAGAGAAAAGTGCATCTTCCCCAAAGAAATTCGGTGGCAAAGCCGGAAAAGAAATCCAAGCCACTGCCATTGATGTTTCCTCAACAGGGTTAAACAAAGGATCCCACTTCAATGTATGCATTGGGAAGGTTTTATTCCTATTCATAATGTAGAAAGCTGGCTTTGACAACAAGTGAACATACTCCTCCATTAGTGTAGCCCTGATCAGTACATGCCTATTGCTGAGTAATCCTATTTTGCACTCACCCTTGAGTTTGCAGTACTTCGGTATCAATCTCCTCAATTCTTCAATTTCAGGCCACCCATATGAAAATTTCCCAACAAATGCATATTGAAGATTTTCATTGATAACCATTAGGTCAACTTTCATTTGTTCCTATTGCATAATGGGCTCTTGATGCAAATACAAAATCGGCTTCCGAGGAATTGATTTCATCTGCATTTGGTCAGGGCTTGAAGAGACTCGCAAACGTCAAAGGTTGAGCAGCCCCTACAGGAGGCCGGTCAACAGCCGGATTGGCCATCCCCATTCAGATCTAGAAATATCATCGGCGGCGCTAGGTTTTTTGAGAGCGTTATCTTAATTTGTCCCTGTTACTTTAATTCCCGCACAAAAAATAAGCTAGTTGGAGTGCTTATTTGTGTATTTTAAAAGTTAAAGTTCCAACTTATCTTTTTCGTAACTCTCTTTGCAATTGATCATTTTCTTGTCGCGGCCCTTTTATTTCTTTATTTGAAGTACCATTTGTACAAATAAGAATCCCCTTCATTACATAATTTCTTCTTCATATTTGACTTTTAGAAGTGTGAATATGAAACTTTAAAAATTATCATAGTTGCCTAAAAATCAAGGGATTGAATAATATACACAAGAAACACTAATAGTGAGAAATCTTTTCCCTCATATATGAAGATCAATTCTTTTTTTATTGCACATTAGGTTAAACTCATGATTGTAAATTATTATTTCAAATTGTTTATTTAATTTTATTCTCTACTTTTCTTTTCAATAAAAAATAAAGGAGTTAAGACTTAGTTTGCACGATCGACAAAGTTATTTTTAACTTTGAAATGAAATCATTTTCTTTCAATTTGACTATTAGAGTTGTTGAACAAATTTAAGTGAAAAAGAATCAATGTTTACCGTAGGACTATAAGTGTGGAAAAATAACTTGGGAGATAGTGACTGAAAAATTTTGCAGAAGAATTAAGTTAATATAATAACTAAGAATAATATGCTAAAGATATGATAATTGTCACGACCCGAAATTCAGGCGTATGGCACTCGTCTTATCCGACCAAGACAAGTCAGCCTACAACCCAACTATAACCTTAAAAGTGCGGAATTATAATAAAAATGAAAGTTCACTTACGGATAATGAGTCAACTTAATGAAAATCCCCCAAAACCTGGTTGTCACGTGCACAAGCTTCTAATGTATTACAGTAGAATCGAAAGAAAAATACAAGTACCAAATGATATTGTCTCTCGAATAGAACAAAATCATAAATGGGAGTAAGAAGTCAGTTGGGATGGCAAACAGCTACCTCTCGCAATGTCCAAAGGAAGCCTCGGATAGGGGAGAGTAGAGAGTATCACAACGATCCGGGCTCATAACCTACAAAATTGTTGTAGCAAGGGGAGTGAGTACCAAACACACGGTACTCAGCAAGTGACTAATAAACATAAAGTTAAGTGATATAGAATACTGGTACTCCTAACACTCCATCCAAAACCCCCCACAACCACAACCTGCATAAAATACTTAGCAAGGGATAATCCATAACACTTAACAGGTAGCAACAGCAAGAACAAGTATACAACTAATCAACGATATCAATAACACACATGAGGACTCAGGCCTCGCTATCACACTTCTTTTGGGAGATAGGTTCTTTGACATTGAGTATAATAAGTTATTTTATTATGTTTTCCTTTATTATTATCGTGCCGGAACGTGGCACTCGATCCAATATATATATAGATATGTGTCGGAACGTGACACCCGATCCAATATATATGTCGGAACATGACACCCGATCCAATATACTTGTCGGAACGTGACACCCGATCCAATATATGTGTCGGAACGTGACACCCGATCCAATATTTGTGTCAAAACGTGACACCCGATCCAATATTTGTGTTGGAACGTGACAGCCGATCCAATATTTTGTGTTGGAACGTGACACCCGATCCAATATTTTTGTCGGAACGTGACACCCGATACAATATTTGTATAATTCATTATTCTTTGTCATTTCTTCTCACTTCATTATCAACATTTCATCAAGCCTTCTTTATTCAAGGCGTCACTTTGAGAGTTCAAGTTCAAGATTATAAATGGGTTGCATGGTCTTGGGGTTGCAGACCAATCACAACAATATATCAGTCAACCCAAATCACAACAATTAAATATCACTTCGATATTAATAACAAACAATCACTATTTCACATATAGTAAATCTCCATCATTAATTCACGAGTCAAATATCAGCATAGGATAACTACCCAATTCAAAATATTTCAATCAAAGCCTACATAAAACATTCTCAACACTTCACACAAGAAGTACAAGATTCTATATACTTAACAAAGGTTAAGAAATCCACTTGCCTTAATAAAGTCTCGAATCACGATAATTCCGAAGTTCTTCCCTTTCTATGACACTCTAATTTACCAAAATATATTCAAATATGGCATCATAATTATATAATGAATCTAATGACACTAAAATCAATTAATTCGGTGAAAAGAGTAAAATGGTCCAAAAATTTTGTCGCCAGAAATGTCGTCAGAATCTAAAAATTTATACGTGAAAGTATTTTTCGAGTGATAAGGAATTCAACGGCAAAAATCATTTCAAAAACGGAGCTAATATGAGGAAGAAATCGCATGTTAAAGTTTTCGAAATATATTGAAACGTAGTAGCAAGATCCGCAGATTTTACCTCAAACAAAGCAACAAAGTCAACTTCTGAAGTTCCAGTGTGTTTTCCTCGAAAAATATACAGTTTAGCCTTTTGAATTGCTCAAATTCGATCAAAATTGAGAGAGAAATCATTGGTTAAAGTTTGGGGAAAGTTTGCGATCTTTTCTTCTCTTTCTTGAAGAAAATCCTCAATTTTCGCAATTCTTTTAAAGTGAAAGAACTTGGAAGGACATTGATTGAAAGAATTATCTTTGATTCTTGAATTTTTGACTTAGACTCTTTAGAGTTCTTGATGAAGAACCATAGTTTTTGAAGAAGAAGAGTCAAGAAATCCTTACTTGAGATTTTTGAACTTGTTTTCTTGAAACCCTAGGTTATGATTTAAAATACTATTAGAGATTCATGAATAGATGAAGAAATTCGAGTTGTGTAGATTGAAATTCATGAAGAATAACTTACCTTGAGAATAAATCTTGAAAGAATATCTAGCTTCTTGACTTTCTTGATCATTCTTGGGGGTTCATGTTTAGGAGAGAAGGAAGAGGCTTTTGATCGTGAAAAACTAATATTTTGAGATTTTTAGGACCTTAACTAGATCTCTATAGGTTTTAGGATAAAAATACCCTCAAATTTTTAAAGATAAAGCGTCATTAACTCATCCAATTAGGGTTCGCGCCGCACTCTGGACGCAGACCTTCGGACAACTTTGCACCCCTTCACTAAAATGGTCATAACTTTCTACTCCGAACTCCGATTAATGCGAAATCAGATGCATTGGAAAGATAATTCGAATATCTTCGATTTGATATATTATGGGTCATCCAAACAATTATAAGTTAGGAGATATGGTCATTTGAATTTGACCCTTCTATCAACTCATATGAAAACTTAGTTGCTAGAAATTCTTTGAACTTGGCTTGATGTAAAAGATCCCTTATGACTCTAAATCACACCTAATATACTTTAAATACTTAGGAATTGATCCTAGCACGTATATACAACTTACAAGTCATTGGTTCACCTAACTTTTATAAAATCATACATTAGAACTACAATCTCATATCAGCTCCAATTCTATTCCCATACTAAGAAATTGACTTTAACATCTATGCTCAATTAGGAATCCTCAATTAAAATCCTATATCATATAAAGGATGACTCGGTATTAGCTAAAAGAAAATTTTAGGGTGTTACAATAATATAGTTAAAAAATTATGGGTCAAAATATGGATGTGCACTATGATGCAAAATATACCATAAACCCAACAGTTTCAAAAGACAAACCAACATAAGATTCCAAAGCCCGAGTGTGGAGTCACTATAACAGGAGCTACTAAGTACGTTAACGGTTAAATATACATAAATACGATACAGAGTCTGAATGTCCAAAAATAAAATATAGTCAGAAAATAATGAAGGAAGATGACAAGTCTTTGGCCGCCTAGTGCCCACTACTATCCACATTAATAATAACTATGGGTGACTAGGTGCGTACTAGAGATAGCATCCAGGATGGCATACCTTCATTAAAGTTGAATTCGAGGACAGATTCTTTTTCAGAAGAGGAGAATGATAACATTCATAGAAGATTTACTTCATTGGAAAAATAATAATAAAGCTTTCGAGTTCCAAGGAGGCCTATGAACATATCTCAAGGCAAAGAGTTGAAAGTCAAGCACAATGGGCTTCAATCATAGATCCAAAGTTCTCTTGTTGGAAAAGAAGAGCTAAAGCCCAAGAAAGATGAATTGTCCAAATGATACAACTATTTAGTGGCCCAAATTCAAACCCAACAAGGGTAATTTTGAGGTCTAAATTCGTGCAAAATTAGGTCAAGAAGAGTCCAGGAGTCAGCCATAACAAAGGTTTCTCCCCAAATATGGAGAGAAGACTAGTCAAATTTTCCAAGATTGTCAAAATTCTCTTCCTAATTAGGTATTACATTGTTATATAGGTTATTACTGTTTTCTTTGTTCTATTTATGATCTCCCTAATGCAATTTAATGCTTTCCTAAAATTACTATATTTATTTATTCCAAGGTAGGTTACTTTATTTCTTTTCTAGAGTAGTATTTACCTTGTAATTTTCTTTCTAGGTCTTGATTACCTTTTTAGCTTATTTGAAGGGGTCTTGGACGCCCAGCCCACCTATCCTATATATAGGAATCCTTTTTTATTCATTAAAAATAATTAAATTGATATTAATAATATCTTAGAGAGTTCTTTTAAACCTTTGTGACTTGCTCTTTGAGAATTTATCTTTAAATCTTGATTTGTTTCGTAGTTTAAGGTATAAGGTAATTTACTCTTGTGATATCTTTGATTCCTTTTTGGTATTCTTTAGAAGGTGATTAGTTTCATATACTAATTGTTGTCTTAAGTTACTGATGACGTTCAAACCTACTACTCAAACAGAAGCAGGGACGATCGTTATCAACATATTAACCCAACAAAAGAATCGAGGTCGAATCCCAAAGGAAATGATAGTTCAAGAGGCGAAGTGATTCATTGAACTAGGCAATTATAGGGTCTAATTTAGGGGTTGTGAGTACATTAAATCAAGAAGCAGCCAACGATAATATCTAAATTGCAAACTAATGGCAGAATAAGAGAGATGTTGGGATGTGTAAATATGGGATTAGATTTACTAAGTCAGGTCAAAACACTTGATTAATCGAGTTAAAATTATGTGAGTAGGCTAAATTGTAAGTAAGCAACACTTCAATCACGACGGTAAAGGTGTTTCATATGAATCTATTAAGATATCATATGCAAATCGCTCGAGGAGTCGCCTGGCTTAAGAAATCATAGCCAACCTCCTAATACCTTAGTCATTGAATCCATGGTTGTGCATTCAACTGAAACCCCAAAAGATTTTCAGCTAATACATCTATCACATGCTCTAATCACTCAAATTAAAGCAATAATCAGAGATCTAAAGTAAACCCCAAGTTTGCAACCTTAGAATTATAGATGAAACTTAGCAATAGATGTAAACTCACTCAGATTAACAACAATATAGTCAAAATATCATAGACCCAACAAGGAAATCAAAGACCTATATTATTTACACACCCCCAACATAGGATTTTTAGCCACTCATGCTCAAAAGAAAAGAATTAATACCAAATTCAATAGCTGAGTACATGGGTAGGATGAATAGTAAAAGAAAAGTTGAATTACATCAGCTAATCTCCACAATTTCTTCTTTCTAAAGCTTGAAATTACCAAACCCTTGTACTGCTTGAGCAAGAAACTTGTATGCACTCTATACTCTCTCTGTATCTGTAAAACTTGATATGAAATGCCCTGTACAATGTCCTTGCTAAAAAACTTATATAGTCCTTGCAAAATAAATGAGAATTTGTAGACTAAGTTGTCATTCGATGGTCAAGGTCAGCCATCGCCGAGCACTCTGGCGATGCACTAAAGTGCACTTGACTGCCTTCCTTTGTATGTACTGAAGGCTTAAGTCTCTGCAACATTGGGTGGCGGCTCTATACTCTGCCAAACTTCCCTTTGTGTCGCCCTTCTGTCATGAACTTGGGGTCCTGAGTACTGCAACATTAAGTGGCCTTCTTGACCATTCGACACTATGCCAAATATGTTGGTGGCGTCGATTCTGACTGCCTTTCTGGCATAGACTTGGGGCCTTGGTTGCTAAAACGTTAGGTGGTCTCATTGATTCTTCGGTGTTTCACAGAATATGTCAGTGAAGCCGCTTTTGTCCACCTTTTTAATGCTTTTTGTCACGACCCAAAAAAAATAGGCGTGATGGCACTTGCTCAATCCCACTAGAACAAATCAGCCTTAACTCAAAGGGAAAATAAACATATCGCGCGGAAGAAATCAACTAGAGTAAATAACTAAAGATGAGGATTTCCATAAACTTAAATACTACCCAAGGATTGGTTGTCACACGTACAAGCCACTAACAATACAAAAAATCAAAGAAATATAAGTCCAAATTGTCCTTCTTCTCGAATAGAACAAGTATAGAAGAAATAGGAACAAGTGAGTTGGCCAGATGACAACAACTACCTCTCTACGTCTCTTGGGAAACCTCGGAGGATCAAGGAAAATGCTATTCACTGTTCGGGCTCACAACCTACACAAGTGTAGAAGCAAGGGGTGCGTATCAAATACCATGCGGTACCCAGCAAGTCAACTAACAAGACAAAGGAAGTCTAATAGAATACACAAACTCCTTTCGTCCCAATCGATCTCCACGACTACAATCTGCACAAAAAATTAGTCCAACCCAGCAATACATAATACATAATAAAGATGGTATTTCACCATATCACAATTCCAAAGCACAAGTTAAAAATG
>JAPFFP010008614.1:0-17403 GCA_026153255.1 Solanum medicagineum
TATGAATCTTAGATCCATCTTGAGTTTTGATGAAGGGATTTGATGTATATTGCATGATGGTATTACCAAGTATTGGTGGTTGGTTTTATATTGGATTTTCTTGCATGATTTTACTGTTGAATTGCATGGTTTTACACTAGCATTATACACTCATCAAGTGTTTGATAAAATGTCTGGTTATGGATTCTTGAGTTGTTGAAGGTCTAAAGCATGGCTCATGACTTGAAGGACTTTATGACGATGAAAAGAATGTATATATGTGTCATTTTCTTCTATTGTGTTGTGAGTTGACCAAGACTCGATCGGGGGGTTGTACGCTCAAGTAACCACATTAAGGGGTTTGTACCTCAATTGCCTCGCTCAGGAGGAAGTAGGCTCAGGTAACCACATTAAGGGGTTTGTATCTCGATTGCCTCGCTCGTGAGGTAGTAGCCCGTGCAAACGGATTGGGGAGTATGTAATAACCATATTGAGGGGTTTGTACCTTGATTGCCTCGCTCGGGAGGTAGTAGCCCCGTGCTACCATTTTGGGGTATGTAGCTCAATATCCATGTTGTGAAGTTTGTACCTCAATCACCTCTCCAAGGAGGTGGTAGGCCTTGGATATTCTATATTGATTGTCACTTCTTACACACGTATTATATTCTATGTAAGCATGATTTACTCTAAGCCTCACCCATGCATGCGATATTTCTATATGCTTATTCATTGCCTATGTTTATGTATTTCGATTATATATCTTATCTCTTGTTGCATTGTATCCTACATACTTAGTACATTCAAACATATTAATGCATAGTGTATGCCTACATGATATAACTATGTATAAAATGACACCCCGCCTTATCATCCTCCTCCTCCTCTATGTGACTAGTACGATCTCTCTCAAGCTATCTGGTTAGTCTTCAACTCCGAAGATGATGTGTTTTTCTATTATGTTGTGCTAAGACTCTTTTTCCTTTATCTGTATCCTTTGACTATAAGGGTGAGTCCGATTGCTTGTTTTGGCCCCCGCTAAGTTCTATGTGTAGAGGTGTTGTTGGACAAGATATGTAATGATGTTATGAGCCTTGACTCTCTTTGATTCTATGATGGTTATGACATGAAAGATGTCCCATATCCCCATTTATCCCTATTTACTATTTCTTATGGTTATTCTATTGCTTCCGCGACCAATGATGTGTAACGATATGTTCAGAGGCATGCCTTGGGTTCCTTATAGTTCCCCATGTGTCGTGTCACCTCTAGGCCCTAGGCTTAGCTCGTGACATTAGTAAGTGTGAATTTTTGTTGAGGGAGGTAGCATTCCTTTGTCATATTGTGTCCGGTAATGGTGTATTATATCCCCCCAAAAAAATAGAAGTGGTACAAAGTTATCCAAGACCATTGTCTCTCTCGGATATTAGGAGTTTCTTGGGTTTGACAAGATATTATAGGAGATTTGTTGAAGGTTTCTTTCTATTACATTGCCTTTGACTAGGTTGACCCAAAAGAAGGTGAAATGTCAATTGACATATGAATGTGAGAAGAGTTTTCAAACATACAAAGATTGCCTTACTTTAGCCCCTATTTTGACATTATAGAAAGATTTGAATGGCTTTTTTGTTTATTTTGATGCCTCACATGTGGGACTTGGTCATGTGTTGATGCAACGTGGTAAAGTCATTGCCTATGCTTCAAGGTAATTGAAGGTTTATGAGAGGAACTACCCAACCCATGATCTTGAGTTGTTGGCCATTATGTATACATTAAAAACATCGTGTCACTATCTTTATAGGATGCATGTTGATGTATTTACCGACCATAAGAGCTTGCAATATGTGATTAGTCAAAGGGACTTGAACCTTAGGAAAAGGAGATGGCTGGAGTTACTTAAGGACTATGATATGAGTGTGTTGTATCATCCAGGTAAAGTAAATGTTGTGGTCGATGCTCTTAGTAGGGTTTCTATGGAAGGTTTGGCTAATGTTGAGAATTGAAGAAAGGAATTGGTAAAAGACATACACCGATTGGCCTGATTAGGTGTACGATTGAGTAATTCACAATTGGATAGTATTCTTGTGCATAATGGAGCAGAGTCATTATTTATGGAGGAGGTCAAGCAAAGCAAGATATGGATCCTACTTAAGTGGAATTTAAGATGTTAGTGATTTAGAAGAAGGTTAAGGTTCTCTCACAAGGGGGAGATGAAGTATTTTGTTATCAAGGCCGATTATGTGTTCTGAATATTGAAGGTCTAAGGGAGATAATATTAAGTGAAGCCCAGAACTCATGGTATTCTATTGACCCTGAATCTACTAAAATGTATAGAGATTTAAGGGAACTATATTGGTGGAATGGCATGAAACAGGATATAGCAAAGTTTGTGGTGGAATCCCAACATTGCCAACAAGTGAGAGTTGAACATCAAAGACCGGAAGGTCTAGACCAAGATATTGATATTCCTATGTGGAAATGGGAAGATGTTCACATGGATTTCATTATAGGTTTAATAAGGATAGAAGGCACTTTGATTCTATATGGGTGATTTTAGATAGGTTAATGAAATCAACCCATTTTCTATTGATTAAGACTTCTTATAATGCGGAGGATGATGCCAAGATATATATTAAGGAATTGTAAGGCTTCATGGTGTGACTTTGTCCATAATTTCTTATCTTGGTACTCAATTCACATCCATTTTTGAAAGTTTTTTCGAAAGGGTCCTTGCAAGGTAAAGTTGAGCACCGCATGCTCAAACGAATGGGCATGTCGAGAGAAAAATTCAAATTTTGAAAGACATGTTGAGGGAAGGTGTACTTGACTTCAAGGGATTATCATCTACCTTTGATCGAATTTACATACAACAATGGTCATCATTCAAGTATTGAGATGACACCATTTAAGGCTTTATATGGGAGAAGATATAGGTCTCTGGTAGGGTGATTTGAAGTTAAAGAGATGTCTTTGATTGGTCCAAGTTTGGTATTTGAGGTTATGGAGAAAGTGGTACTTATAAGAGAAAGGTTAAAAATAGCCCAAAAATCACCAAAAGTCATATTCGGATGCTAGAATGAGGGATTTTGAATTCAATGAGGATGATTAGATGTATCTTAAGGCATCTCCTATGAAAGGTGTTGTATGATTTGGCAAGAAGGGCAAGTTGAGCCCTAGGTATGTAGGGCGTTCTAAGATCTTGGAGAGGATTAGTAAGGTGTCTTACAAGTTGGAGTTGCCAATGTAGTTGTCTATGGCTCATCCGAAATTCCATGTGGTAATGTTGAGGAAATGTAATGGCAACTCAAATATTATTGTACCTTTGGATGACATGACAATAAGCAGAATTTAACATATGAGGAAGTTCTTGTTGAGATTTTAGATCAACAATGTCACGACCTAAGCCTAGGGCCTAGATGTGACACAGTGCATGGTGAACCCGAAAGGACCCCAAATAAGCCTCTTAACATATCATTACACATCCTTAGTCGCGGAAGCAATAAAATATTAATAAAAGAATGTAAATAGGGGTAATTGGGGATAAGGGACATCTTTCATCGCATAACACACCATAGAGTCAAAGCTCATAGCATCAATACAGATCTCATCCAACAACACCTCTAAATATAGAACTTAGCGGGGGCCAAGACAAGTAAACGGGCTCACCCTCATAGTAAAAATATACAATAAAGGAAGAGAGTTGTAATACATGACATAAGAACATAAATATTGTCCCAGGAATGGAGGATCACCAACTAGCTTGATAGAAAGATCGCACTAGCCACATGGAGGAGGATGATCAAGTGGGGCTCCAGTTCCTACATGGTGATATCATGTAGGCATAGAGTATGCGTTAGTACGTTGGAATGTAATAAGTATGTAGGATTCAATGCAACAAGAGATAGGCAACATAATTAAAATGGATAATCATAACAAGAGATAGTATATTAGCAACATGGAATAATGAACATTTCTTGGAGTAAAACATGTTTGAAAAATAATCAATATTACATAGCTTGTTTAACACAATAAGGTGACATACTTAGATCATCCAAATACTTTGTAATAGAGGGGGAGGGATATAATATGAGTCATAACCCTTTCTAGTAGGTAATGGGTAGTACATGAGATAATGAATAGCATATGAGGATAGAAGGTAGCATAGGTCATAACCCCTACATGTGTGCATGAGATAATACATAACCTTACATCGCATATGAGGGTGAGCTATACTACATAGTTCATAACCCCTTCATATTAGCACATTGCATAACCTCAAATCATACACGAGGGTAAGGAATACAACATAGTTTATAACCCCTTTATGTAGACATGGGTAAGTGAGTAGCATTGATTCGTACCTGAGGATACGGTGTACAACATAGTTCATAACCCCTACATGTAGAAATTGGCCTTGTACTAGAGGGTGAAACGTATAACATTGTTCATAACCCCTTCTAGTAGGCTTCACAATTCACAAGAGCATAAACCTTAGCATGAGGACACAATAACTCATCAATCATTCCCAAGAACACAACGAACATGAGAGCCCAACACTTCACTTGCAATACCATAGGTGCTTTACATGATTTAAACACACACATATATACATTCTTTTCATCACCATAAGCCATTTGACTTATAAACTATACAATAGACCATCAATAACTCAAGAACCCTAATCCGAATATTTTATCAAACACTTGGCGGGTGTGTAGTGCTAGTGTAAAACTATCAATAGATACTTGGTAACACCCTCAATCAATACACATCATTAAACTTCATAAAATCTTATAGTAGATCTTTGATTCATAGCTCAAACATGCTAAAACAACCGTAATTTCATAAGAGCCCAACATAGTGTGCAGTGAAATTCATAATAGATATGACCAGGAGTAAATCAACTTAAAATCATGCAATTTTAGGTAAAAGAGAGCTTGGGTATCATGGATGAAAGGAACCCATGAAAGAAACCAACATACCTAGACTTTGGAGAATCCTTGAAGATAATTGGAGATGGAGACTTGAAACTTGAATGAGAACCTTAAGATCCGGGTGAGTTTTGGGACATGGAATTTGGAGATGAAATATTGTCTAAGTTCTTGAGAGAGTTTTTGGGAATGTCTTGAATGATATGAGGCTAAAATAAGCCTCAGTATAGGTATTTTCCCACATGGGAACACTTAGGCCCATGACCAAAAATCCTAGGACCGAGATAAAACTCACTGGCAAAAAATACACAAGTCCACGTCTGGTCCTTAACGCGGACTTGTCGTGGAGGCAAACTTAACACATGTCCGTGACAGTTGCACGTCACGACACTGTCGCGGATCGATTTTCGATAAGGAAAATTATGAAAATTGAAATTGCTAATCATTTCCTCTTAAATCAGGGTTAGACCTATTTTCAACTCAATTTGATTCCCTGAACAAGAATATAAAGTGGGATTATCGATATCACGCACGAATTTTGAGAATATGGAAATTACGATTTCAGGCACTTCTGAGGCACATTTTCAGGCACTTTGTGAGGTCATTTCAATATTTCCCCCACGAGAAGATTCGTCCTCGAATGTCAAAGAAACATACATGAGAAGAGTAATAATGAACAAATCAGCCCCAACAAGAATGCAACAACATATTTAAAGTACCATTTTCAAAATCTTAACACGAGTGTCAAAATCATCATGAAATTGTTAACATAAACATGAATACATACAAGTGACATTAGGGGTTAGAGCATAAGACTTGGAATCATAAAAGGACCTGACAGGTTATCATAAGCTTGAAAAGAATCAATGAGATATGGATATTGCTTCTCCATGCCCACTTCGCCTCCTCGAGAGACGCTACCGACTTGACGATTCTTCCAAAGGGCCTTGACGAACACTACACGCTTATAATCAACTTTTCCCCCCATTCATCCAATATTCCCACCAAGACCTTTCTCCTAAGCCAACTTATCCTCCACAACACCCTCAACCTCAAAGAGTTCTATAGCACTGGAGCCACCAACCCATCCCCTCCAACCTAGAAGCATGAAAACCGAACGAACCATACCCATACCCATAGGCAAAATCCAATTCGCCTGCAACCTTACCATGCTTCTTCAACACTCTATAAGAATGCAGAAACCATAAACCAAATTTCTTTCCTTGCCATCCAGACCACACCCTTCATAGGTGGCACCTCTAAGTGAACCAAACCTTCCACATAAACACCTATAGCCTACCGTAGTATCTAACGACACCATCTCCCCCTTGGGTGAAACCTCCACTTTACTATCTCTCACCAAGGTCTTCAACTCTAACAAGGCAGGGTCAAGATCTTGCTTAACTAGGCCTCTTCAACCATAGAAGATTCGGAACCACGAAAGCCACTACACCACCCTTCTCATTTAACTCAACTTCACCTCCTTCAAAATTCATAACATTACCCTCAAATGATTCACAAGCTCTTCCTCACTTCCGGAAACAACCCATCATTACCAAGAACCACCACAACATAATAAGGTAGGGATTAAAGACCCTATTCATGAGACCTATAGTCATAACCGGTACATAAGTCAAACCAGGAGACATCACCCCGAATTCAAAATATCAGAAAGGACACCAAGGACTCATTGACCACCAGAATAGACCCAATAGAGATAAGTTAGGTTCATCACTCCTAACCCTTACAAGATGATAAAGGCAACCCTTAGAGACCAATTGTACCATAAGACAAGAAATGGACTTACACCTTAACTACCACTCAAAGACGGGTTTATTAGGGAATTGAAATTTGACCTTACGGGTCCTACAACAAATGAAGACACAATATGCATGTAACCCATCCATTCCAAGAATAACATCAAAGTCCACCACATCTAACCCAACAAAACCATAAATCAAGACCCTAATGCAACATGACCACAAAATAATTTCCATATACGTTCCTAGCAACAATAGACTCACTAATAGGATAGATACCAAAAAGTCGACATAACAATATGGAACACACAAAATGCCCATTAGTAACAAAATAGATAATGAAGGGAATAGAGACACCCGAACCTTCCCATGCATATCAAGGTCAAAGGAAACTTCAAAATACCGGTAGCAGCATCGGGCGCCTCATCTACCCTTTACCTCCTTTGAAGAGCATAGAACCGATCACGTCTTGGACTCCTTGATCAATATAACTAACTTGGGCCTCCTGATTCACATGACCACCTTAACCTTGAGGACAACTCTCCTTGCCCTTCCTCTGGACGCCAGGGCAATCAATAAGCTTGTGGCCTACTCTCCCACACCCATAACATGCACTTGAATTTTTTAAGCATTTTCCATGATGATGCTTTTCACATTTTCGGAATTTTTGAAAATGCATCCCACCATTTCCACCTTGAAACCTTAGTTTATCTATTCCTTCCATGGCAAGCCTCTTGTTTGGAGCACTAGAAGACCATTGGCCTTGAAACTCGCTACATTGTTGGAATCGGTCATTCTTAAATCGAGGCTGTTGGACTCTTCACTACTCTTTTTCCTAAGCTTCTACCACTCTAGTTATTCAGCATAGGTCATGAGGCAGGACAAATTCATATTATTAATCAACATAGCAGACCGACATTCTTCACTCACCAAATTGGAGACACCCATCACGAACTTGTTCCTTCTAGCCCTTAGGTCGACAACCAAGTGCAGAGGATACTTAGAGAGTTGGTTGAACTTAAGTGCATACTTCCTCACACTCATTGACCCTTGCGTCAAATTCATAAACTCCACCATCTTGGCCTTCCTAAGCTCGAGAGGGCAGAACTGATTACGAAAAGTTGCCTTAAACTCCTCCCATAGAACCACATTATTGTTTCCCTTCCGCTCCTTCCATTGAGTAAACCATATTTGTGCTACCCCCTTGAGTTTGTAAGCCTCCAACTCCGCCTTATCTTCCGATAGAACACCTATGATGGCCAATACCTTATAAATCTCATCAATAAATTCTTGTGGGTCCTCATCTACCTTTGACCCATAGAACTCCGGTAGGTTCATCCTTATGAAGTTTGTCACTCTAGATCCCAAGGTAGGAGTATGAGGGGCTTGCGCCCTTTGATTAACTTGTTGGCCCATAACTTTCTGGCGAGGGGAGGGCATCTGGAGCTCACCATAAGCCCATTGTTCCTCAGGAGCGCGATCTCTTCTTCCTCTTGTGTTAGGCATGATCAACTAGTAAGCGTGGAAAAACTTACTTTAACTCTATAGCACGACTTAGAACATAAAGTAGGAAAACATCTCCTAAAGTGTCTCATAGCTTCCTACTCGTAGCTGTGGTGCACAACACTACCATGAATTAGACTCTAATTGATGCAATGCGTTAGACTCCGAGGATCTAACAACCTCATGCTTTGATACCAAGTTTATCATAACCCAATCCTAAGGCCTAGACGTTACACAACGTATGGGAACCAGAAGGGACCCCAAGCAAGCCACTTAACATATCATTTCACATCCTTTGTTGTGGAAGCAATAAAATATCAATAAAAGATTGTAAATAGGGATAACTGGGTCTAAGGGACATCTTTCACAGCATAACACATCATAGAGTCAAGAGAGTCAAAGCTCATAGCATCAATACATGTCTCGTCCAACAACACCTCTAAACATAGAACTTAGCGGCAGCCAAGACAAACAACTGGCTCACGCTCAAAGTCAAAATATACAATAAAAGAAGAGAGTTGTAATGCATGACATAAGGACATAAACATTATCCCCGGAATGGAGGACTTACCAACTAGTTTGAGAGAAAGATCACACTTGCCACGTGGAGGAAAATGATCAAGTAGACCTCTGGTTCCTACATGGTGATATCATGTAGGCATAGTGTATGCGTTAGTATGTTTGAATGTTTTAGTATGTAGGATACAATGTAACAAGAGATAGGCAACATAATCAAAATGCATAGTCATAGCAAGAGATAGTGTATTAGCAACATGGCATGCATGAACAATGCTTGGAGTAAAACATATTTGAAAAATAATCATACTTACATAGCGTATTTAACCCAATAAGGTGACATGCTTAGATCATCCAAATACCTTGTACTAGAGGGTGAGGGATATAGCATGAGTCATAGTCTCTTCTAGTGGGTAATGGGTACTACATAAGAAAATGAATAGCATGTGAGGGTAGAAGGTAGCAAAGGTCATAACCCCTACATATCTGCATAAGATGACACATAAACTTACATCGCATACGAGGGTGAAGTGTACCATATAGTTCATAACCCCTTCATATGAGCACATTGCATAACCTCAAATCATGCACGAGGATAAGAAGTACAACATAGTTCATAGCCCCTTCACGTAGATATGAGTAAGTGAGTAGCATTAATTAGTACATGAGGGTAAGGTGTACAACATAGTTCATAACCCCTACATGTAGAAATTGGCCTTGAACTAGAGGGTGAAGCATATAACATAGTGCATAACCCCTTCTAGTAGGCTTCACAATTCGCAAGAGCATAAACCTTAACATGAGAGCCTAATACTTCAGTTGCAATACCATAGGTGCTTTACATGATTTAAACACACACACACACACACACAGATATATATGTATATATATATATATATATAAACATTCTTTTCATCACCATAAGCCACTTGACTCATAAATTATGCAATAGACCATCAATAACACAAGAACCCTATTCCGGATATTTTATGAAACACTTGGTGGGTGTGTAGTGCTAGTGTAAAACCATCTATATAAACTTGGTAAGACCCTCAAGCAATATAGATCATCACACCTCATCAGATCTTACAGTAGATCTTTGATTCATAGCTCAAACTTGCTAAAACAACCGTAATTTCATGAAACCCCAACATAGTGTGCAGTGAAATTCATAATAGATAAGACCATGAGTAAATCAACTTAAAATCATGCACTTTTAATTAAAAGAGAGCTTGGGTATCATGGATTAAAGGAACCCATGAAAGAAACCCACATACCTAGACTTTGGAGAATCCTTGAAGATGATTGGAGATGGAGACTTGAAGTTTGAATAAGAACCTTAAAATCCAGGTAAGTTTTGGGACTTGGAATTTGGAGATGAAATATTGTCTAAGTGCTTGAAAGAGTATTTGGGAATATCTTGAATGATATGAGAGTGAAATAATGCTAAGTATAGGTATTTTCACGCATGGGAGTACTTAGGCTCAACACCCAAAATCCTTGGACCGAGATAAAAATCACTGGCAATAAAATACACAGGTCCACGTCTGGTCCATGACACGGACTTGTCGTGGAGGAAAAATTAACACGTGACCATGACGGCTGCACTTCGTGGCACTATCGCGGATCGATTTTGGATAAGGAAAATTATGAAAATTGAAATTGAAATCGTTTGCTCTTAAATCGGGGTTAGACCCATTTTCTACTCAATTTGATTCCCTAAACAAGAATATAAAGTGGGATTATCGATATCACGCACGGATTTTGAGAATATGGAAATTACAATTTCGGGTACTTTCGAGGCACATTCTCAGGAACTTTTTGGGGTCATTTCAATATTTCCCCTTGGGAACATTTGTCCTCGAATGTCAAAGAAACATACATGAGAAGAGTAATAATGAACAAATCAGCCCCGACAAGAATGCAACAACACATTTAAAATACCATTTTGAAAATCTTAACACGAGTGTAAAAATCATCATGAACTTGTTAACATAAACATGAATGCATGCAAGTGACATTAGGGGCTAGAGCATAAGACTTGAAATCATAAAAGGACCTGACAGGTTATAATAAGATTGAATAGAATGAATGAGATACGATATTGCTTCCCCAAGCCCACTCCGGCTCCCCGAGAGACGCAACCAACTTGACGATTCTTCCAAAGGGCCTTGATGAACAATACCACTTATTAATCAACTTTTCCACCCATTCATTTAATATTCCCATCGGGACCTTTCTCCTAAGCCAACTTATCCTCCACAACACCCTCAACCTCAAAGAGTTCTATAGCACTAGAGTCACCGACCCATTCCCTCCAACCTAGAAGCATGAAAAATCGGACGAACCATATCCATACCCATAAGCAAAATCCGATTCGCCTGCAACCTTACCATGCTTCTTCAACACTCCACAAGAATGCAGAAATCATGAACCCAATTTCTTTCCTTGCCATCCGGACCACACCCTTCATGGGTGGCACTTGCAAGTGAACTAAACCATCCACACAAAAATCTATAGCCTACCTTAGTATCTAATGATACCATCTCCCCTTTGGGTGAAACCTCCACTTTACTATCTCTCACCAAGGTCTTCAACTCTAACAAGGCGGGGTCAAGATATTGCTTAACTGGGCATCTTCAACCAAAGAAGATTCAGAACCATCAAAGCCACTACACCACCCTTCTCATTTCACTCAACTTCACGTCCTTCAAAATTCATAACATTACCCTCAAATGATTCACAAGCTCTTCCTTACTTCCGGAAACAACCCATCATTACCAAGAACCACCACAACATAATAAGGTAGGGATTAAAGATCCTATTCATGAGACCTATAGTCATAACCGGTACATAAGTCAAACCAGGAGACATCACCCCGAATTCAAAATATTAGAAAGGACACCAAGGACTCATTGACCACCATAATAGACCCAATAGAGATAAGTTACGTTCAACACCCCTAACTCTTACAAGATGATAAAGGCGACCCTTAGAGACCAATTGTACCATAAGACAAGAAATGGACTTACCCCTTAACTACCACTCAAAGACGGGTTTATTAGGGAACTGGAATTTGACCTTACGGGTCCTACAACCAATGAAGACACAATATGCATGTAACCCATCCATTCCAAGAGTAACATCAAAGTCCACCACATCTAACCCAACAAAACCATAAATCGAGACCCTAATGCAATATGACCACAAAACAGTTTCCATATACGTTCCTAGCAACAATAGACTCACTAATAGGATAGATACCAAAAAGTCTACATAACAATATGGAACACACAAAATGCCCATTAGTAACAAAAGAAATAATGAAGGGAATAGAGACACCCTAACTTTCCCATGCATACACATCAAGGTCAAAGGAAACTTCAACATACCGGTAGCAACATCGGCGCCTCATCCACCCCTTGCCTTCTTTGAAGAGCATAGAACCAATTATGTCTTGGAACACCTCCTTGATCAATATAACTACCTTAGGCCTCTTGATTCACATGACCACATTGACCTTGAGGACAACCCTCCTTGCCCTTGCTCCGGACGTCAGGGCAATCTATAAACCTTTGGCCTACTATCCCACACCCATAACATGCACTTGAATTCTTTAAGCATTTGACATGATGATGCTTTTCACATTTTGGTCATTTTGGAAAACTCATCCCACCATTGCCACCTTGGAACCTTAGTTTATCTATTTCTTCCATGGCAAGCCTCTTGTTTGGAGCACTAGAAGACCATTGGCCTTGAAACTCGCTACCTTGTTAGAACCGGTCATCCTTAAATCGAGGCCTCTTGGACTCTTCACTCCTCTTTTTCTGAAGCTTCTCCCACTCAAGTTGTTCAGCATAGATCATGAGGCAGGACAAATCCATGTTATTAATCAACATAGCGGACCGACTTTTTTCACTCACCAAATCGGAGACACCTATCACGAACTTGTTCATTCTAGCCCTTGGTTCAACAACCAAGTGTAGAGAATACTTAGAGAGTTGCTTGAACTTGATGGCATACTCCCTCACACTTATTGACCATTAGTTCAAATTCATAAACTCCACCATCTTAGCCTCCCTAAGCTCGAGAGGGAAGAACTGATAAAGAAAAGCTGTCCTAAACTCCTCCCATAGAACCACATAATTGTTTCCCTTCCTCTCCTTCCATTGAGTAAACCATATTTGTGCTATCCCCTTGAGTTGGTAAGCCGCCAACTCCACCTTATCTTCCGATCTAACACCTATGATGGCCAACACCTTATAAATCTCATTAATAAACTCTTGGGGATCTTCATCCAACTTTGACCCATAGAACTCCGGTGGGTTCATCCTCATGAAGTCTCTCACTCTAGATCCAAGGGTAGGAGCATGAGGGGCTTGGGCCCTTTGATTAACTTGATGGGCCATAGCTTGAGCTAGCAAGGGGAGGGCATCCCGGAGCTCACCGTGAGCCAATTGTTCGTCGGGAGTGCGATCTCTTCTTCCTCTTGTGTTAGGCATGATCAACTAGCATGGTGAAGAACAATTGTTAGGGTGGAAAAATTTACTTCAACTCTATAGCACGACTTAGAACATAAAGAAGGGACACATATCCTAAAATGTCTCATAGCTCCTACTCCTAGTTGTGGTGCACAATACTACCATAAATAAGACTCTTATTGATGGGGTGTGTTAGACTCCGAAGATCTAACAACCTCGTGCTTTGATACCAAGTTTTTCATGACCCAAGCCTATGGTCTAGATGTCACACAATGCATGGGAACCCGAAGGGACCCCATGCAAGCCTCTTAACATATCATTTCACATCCTTGGTCGTGGAAAAAATAAAATATCAAAAAAAGATTGTAAATAGGGATAACTAGGGCTAAGGGATATCTTTCATAGAATAACACATCATAGAGTCAAGAGAGCCAAAGCTCATAGCATTAAAACATATCTCGTCCAACAATACCTCTAAACATAAAACTTAGCGACAGCCATGACAAGCAACTGGCCTCACCCTTATAGTCAAAATATACAACAAAGCAAGAGAGTTGTAATACATGACATAAGGACATAATCATTGTACCCAGAATGGAGGAATCACCAACTAGTTTGAGAAAAATATCACACTAGCCACGTGGAGGAGAATGATCAAGTGGGGACGCCGGTTCCTACATAGTGATATCATGAAGGCAAAGAGTATGTGTTAGTACATTTGAATGTAGTAGTATGTACGATACAATGTAACACGAGATAGGCAACATAATCAAATCTCATAGTCATAACATGAGGTAGTATATTAACAACATGGTATGCATGAACAATGGTTGGAATAAAACATGTTTTAAAAATAATCATACTTACAAAGCTTGTTTAACCCAATAAGGTGACATGCTTAGATCATCCAAATACCTTGTACTAAAGGGTGAGGGATATAGCATGAGTCATAACACCTTCTAGTAGGTAATGGGTAGTATATGAGATAATGAATAGCACGTGAGGGTAGAAGGTAGAATAGGTCATAACCCCTACATGTGTGCGTGAGATAACACATAGCCTTACATCGTATACGAAGGTGAGGTGTACCACATAGTTCATAACCCCTTCATATGAGCACAATGCATAACCTCAAATCATACACGGGGGTAAGAAGTACAACATAGTTCATAACCTCTTCACGTATATATGAGTAAGTGAGTAGCATTGATTCGTATATGAGGGTAAGGTGTACAACATAGTTCAGTAAGGAGAACAACATAGGACATTACCCCTTCATGTTGATATGAGTAAGTGAGTAGCATTGATACATACATAAGGATAAGGTGCACAACATAGTTCATTACCCCTACATGTAGAAATTGGCCTTGTCCTAGAGGATGAAGCATATAACATAGTTCATAAACCCTTCTAGTAGGCTTCACAATTCTCAAGAGAATAAACCTTAGCATGAGAACTCAATAACTCATCAATCATTCCCAAGAACACAACTAACATAAGAGCCTAACACTTCACTTGCAATACCATAGGTGCTTTACATGATTTAAAAACACACATATATACATTTCTTTCATTACCGTAAACGACTTGACTCATAAACCATGCAATAGACCATCAATAACTCAAGAACCCCAATCCAGACATTTTATCAAACACTTGGCGGGTGTGTAGAGCTAGTGTAAAACCATGCAATTCAAGAGTGAAATCATGCTAGAAAATTCAATGTAAAATCATCAATAGATACTTGGTAACACCCTCAAGCAATGTACATCAACAACCTTCATCAAATCTCACAAGAGATCTTAGATTCATAGCTCAAACATGCTAAAACAACTGTAATTTTATGAAACCCTAACATAATATATAGTGAAATTCATAATAGATAAGACCCATGAGTTAATCAACTTTAAATCATGCAATTTTAGGTAAAAGAGATCTTGGGTATCATGGGTGAAAGGAACCCATGAAAGAAACCAACATACCTTGATTTTGGAGAATCCTTGAAAATGATTAAAGATGGAGACTTGAAGCTTTAGTAAGAACCTTAAAATCTCGATGAGTTTTAGGACTAGGAATTTGGAGATGAAATATTATCCAAGTGTTTGAGAGAGTATTTGGTAATATCTTGAATGATATGAGGGTGAAATAAGGCTAAGTATAGGTATTTTCACGTATGGGAATGCTTAGGCCCAAGAACTGAAAGCCTCGGACCTAGATAACAATCACTGGCAAGAAAATACACATATTCGCATCTGGTCTGCGATGCAAACCTATAATGGAGGTAAAATTAACACATATCTGTGATAGCTTTGAGTCATGGCACTGTCACGGGTCGATTCGGGATAAGAGAAATTACAAAAATTGAAATTGCTAATCGTTTGCTCTTAAATCGGGGTTAGACCCATCTTCCACTCAATTTGACCTCTGAACAAGAATATGAAGTCAGATTTTCTATATCACGAATAGATTTTGTGATATATGGAAATTATGATTCCAGGCACTTTTGAAGCATATTTTTTGACACTTTTGGGGTCATTTCAGACAAGTTAAAAGATTGAGAAATAAGGAAGTGGCATCTGTTAAGGACTTGTGGAGGTATCAAGAAGTCGAAAATGCAACATGGGAAGTGGAGGCGGACATGATGAAACGATACCTTTACATTTTTCCTTCTATTCAAGCCTAATGAAATGACCCCAAAAAGTGCCCAAAAATGTGCCTCGGAAGTGCCTGGAAAAATGATTTTCATATATCTCAAAATTCGTGCATAATGTCAAATTCCGACTTCATATTCTTGATCAAGGGAAAAATTAAGTGGGAAATGGGTATAACTCGAATTTTAGAGGACCCGTAGTGAAAAATGATTTTTGTTCATTTTGCATTTCAAGCAGCAGTCCGCGATTGCACCGTGATGCGGACTTGTCATGGAGCAGTGTATTTTGTTGCCAGTTTTTTTAATCTCAGTCCAAGGCTTTTGGGTCTTGGGCCTAAACCTTCTCATGCATGAAAGTATTTTTCACATTCATATAATAAAATACATTCCCCAATAATCTTCTAAACACTTAGACAAATATTTTACTCAAAATCAAGGGTTCCAAACTCATTTAAGGATTTCACTCAAGCTTCAAGTCTCCATTCCAATCTTCATCAAGAAATTCTCCAAAGCTAAGGTATGTGGGTTTCAACCATTGGGTCCTTTCACCCATGATGCCCAAGCTTCTTTTTACCTAAATCTTATGTTTCTAAATTGATTTACTTATGAGTTTTACTTACTATGAATTTGACTATGAACTATGTTGGGATTTTGTAAAAGTTTGATTGTTTGAGCATCTTTTGAGCTATGAATCTATGATCCATTATGGAATTTGATAAAGGGTCTTGATGTATATTGCATGAGAGTATTACCAAGTATTGATGGGTGATTTTACATTAGATTTTCGTGCATGATTTCACTTTGAATTGCATGGTTTTACACTAGCATTACACACCCGCTAAGTGTTTGATAAAATGTCTAGTTCGGATTCTTGAGTTGTTGAAGGTCTAAAGCATGGCTTCTGATTTGAATGTCTTTATGATGATGAAAGGAATTTATATATGTGTCATTTTCTTCTATATTGTTGTGAGTTGACCAAGCCTCGCTCGGGGGGTTGTAGGCCCAAGCAACCACATTGAGAGGTTAGTACCTCGATTGCTTTGCTCGGGAGGTAGTAGGCCAATGCTACTATGATTGGGGGATATGTACCTCAATAACAACATTGAGGGGTTTGTACCTCAATTGCCTCGCTCAAGAGGTGGTAGGCCTGTGCTACCATATTGGGGGGTATATACCTCAATAACCAAGTTGAGGGGTTTGTACCTCAATTGCGTTTCCAAGGGGGTGGTAGGCCTTGGATGTTCTATATTGATGGTCACTTCTTACACATGTATTATGTTCTAGGTAAGCATGATTTACTCTAAGCATCATCCATGCATGTCATATCTCTATATGCTTATTCATTGCCTATGTTTATGCATTTCAATTATGTTGCTTAGCTCTTGTTGTATTATATCCTACATACTTAGTACCTTCAAATATACTAATGCATACTCTATGCTTACATAATGTTGCCATGTAGGAACCGGAGCCCCGCTTGATCATCCTCCTCCTCCACGTGGCTAGTATGATCTCTCTCAAGCTAGTTGGTGAGTCCTCAACTCCAAGGATGATAACTTTTGCTCTTATGTTATGCTGAGACTCTC
>JAPFFP010008655.1:0-17396 GCA_026153255.1 Solanum medicagineum
ACGATAAATTGCACAATATCCCCAAAAGTTTTCAAGTTGACACTTTGCCCCAATTATGTTAATTACGGGGTCTAACACCAGTCACAGCCTCCAATTGATCGCAGATGCTGTGTCCCAGGTATGAAGGAGATATATGACCAGGGATCAGAGCCCAGGGACAGGGCAAACTGGTGCGGCAATTTCATGAAGAGTATAGATTGAATGACTCGAGGTTAGGTAAAGTGCCTGGATTGGATGAAGAGTTAGAAAAACATGGGCTACTATGGACCACACAATAGTTGGGAAAGTATGCCCCTTTCATAATCCGTGAGTTTTATGCAACATATCTTACTACACTCGGCCGGGGGTTACCAAAGAATAAGAAGCCAATTGAGCATCCGAGGATACGGGTTGTGCCAGTCTGGGGTAGGAGAGTTCTTATTTCAAAGGAGACCATTCGACGGGTCCAGTTTGGGCCCACTTACAGAGTGCCTCAATCTACCGCAGAATATGATGGACGCATTGACAAGATAAGAAGGGCAGTGACTGGGAAGAACATCGGGGCTAAGACAGAGTTGCTACGATGGATTGCTAGCCAAATTTGTGACGAGGACTTTGAGCTGACGTGGGTTACAAACCATGCATATCCTATTGCGAAGGCTCACCTCTCTTTCCGGACCAAGTTTTGGTGGTCTATTATCTGTTAGCGTACCCAGCCCACTTTTACGGATAATGTGATCACTTTAGAGCAGGCTATGTTATTAGCCAACGTCTTGGATGGTTATGAGATAGACTGGGCCGGATCATCTCGGAGCAAATCCACGAGGCAGCCGTCTGGACGGACAACTCACTGCTATTTCCTATTTTGATTCATCATTTATGCAGTGCAATGGGTGTTCCTATTGAGCCCCATCGGGACCAGCACATAGAGGCTACACGCACCATGGATCCCAGCTTGATAAAGGCTAATGAGAACCCGGTCGCCTTACCAAGAGAAATCCCTTCTACACTAGAGCCATTCTGAGTAGAGCCTCTGACTCAGAGTGCACCTCCAGCTGCTACCGGTACTATTCCAGCTGCTACAGAGCCTACAGCAGCTGTGGATATTAAGTCCACACCATCCTCTAGTGCTCCAGTACCAGCAGCAGCTACATTACAAGTTGATTCTCTTACTTCTGTTGTTGCTTTTCAGGCATTATTATACAGGGTGGCTACGGCAAAGTCCAGACTTCAGGCTCTATCTTCACGGCTCAGACCTTGGGTTGACCAGAGCGTACGAGGCTCAGAGGGGAGGATGAAGGCATTCGCCCGTGATATGGTAGATGAGAGAGTTAGAGCGGTGGATGCCCGAGTAGATGCTTTTGAGGCGAGAGTACAGCGGAGACTTGAGGGCTCCAGGCCTGTTGACACAAGTGTGGCGACTGAGGAGTTGGCCAAGTTATTGCAGATGTTGGCAGCTCCTATTGCAGTCTCGGAGGTGGCACCAGTGGGCGATGAGGCATTTGATTGGCTAGTTAACCATCCCCACGTCCATGGGAAGAGGCCCCTTGAGCATGATGATGATCCAGAGTAGACTCAGAAGAGGCCGAGACCAGAGGAGGAGCCCATACCCAAGGCGGTAGTGCAGGAGTCGCTATTGTTGGCAGCTATTCAGAGAGATCGGGAGTAGCACACCCCACATGGAGAGGATAGCTCAGGTACTACTACAGAGAAGATAGTACCCTAGGCCCCACAGACCAGCCAGAGACCGGTGCTTGATGCACCGTGATGTTTAACTTCTTTTGACCCAAGCTCTTAATTTGTCATGATGGATACTTTGTTTTATTGTTAGACAATCTTTTTATTATGTTGGGTTTTTGGATATGTTTAAACATTTTTATGTTGGATGTTGTTTTTACTTATATTGTGGATGTTAGTTTTTGATTTTTAATGTATGTGTGTGTGTGTGTCTGTCTGTCTGTGAAGTTATGGATTAAGGTGAAGTCTGAGTAGCCTCATGTCCATAACTTCCCTTATTTTTTATCCCAAGGTTTTCTTGCCGTGATTCTTTTTCCTTGTGGATGTTTACTGTTCTATTGAACCGGCATGTTTAGATAGTGTAGATAATATGTAAATTCATAGTAGTGTTATTTGTTGGCATATACATAGTGTTTAGATGCCTTTTAAAGTTTTGATTAAAAAAATTGGGTACCCTCAAAATTTCGTTGAGATTGTGATTATTGATGCATTCATGCATTTTTGAGTATCTGGCAATGTTTGTTATGATAATGTGAAGGTAAGCTGATGCTTGAAGCATAACCTGCGAGTCTATACTTGATTATGGGTGCAATGTTATGTGTGTTGTGAGCTTATTTTGTTGCATTCATGCATCTTGTACGGACTCGAAATTTGCCTCGGAACTTGCCTTGTTACTCTAAAATTGATTTGATGATGTGGTTGATCTGGAAAGGATCTTATGCCTTTGTTCTTTGAGTGAATCCACTTTTAGCCTAAATGACCCACCAAATGAGTGAGTGATCCCGTGTTCCAAATTCTTGAGCTTCTCATGTACTCACTCTTTCTTGACACCTTGTTAACCTAACCTTGTTTGATAAAATACTTTGATATTAGCCCTGGTCTATCCTTGGACATGTGAACCTTAATTGAGGCTAAAAGCCTAAGTTGAGGGTGGCTACAAGTTGTGGCCCTAGTTTGAGGAATAGATATTGTGTACTTCACCTCTGGCTAAAAGCCTAAGTTGAGGGTGGCCTTTATTGTGGTAAAGTAATTACAATGAGGTGGTTAGTTGGGAAATGAAGAATCACGAGTTGAGCGAAGAAAAAGAAAAGAAAAGTGCCTTGAATTGAGAAAAAGTAGCAAGAATCGAGTTCAAAAATAAGGCACAACTGAAAATAGAAAGAAAGCACTCGAGAAAAAGTTTGAAACAAGAGAATAAGGGTGAATTTATTGAAAAAAGGTTGGGTTATGAAAGCAAAAAGTGTTGGTAGACATGGTTCAAGGATAACTTTAGTCACTACTTGCCCAGATGCCATTCCAAAGCCCCCTGAACCTATGTTACAAGCCTATAGGTCCTAAAGTGATCTGAATCCCCTCTATCACAAAGTCAGAAGATGAGTATAGAGGCAAACTTATGGTATTAGTCAATATGCATTGAATTCAATTGTGAGAGTGTGAATGCTTCCTCAGTCCCTGAATTCTAAATTTCTTGAGAGAGTAAAAGGAACTTCTTTTCTGTGAGGGCATTTGCACTACTTGATTAGCATACAGCTACACCAGTGATTGTGGATAGTTGATGCTCCTTAGCTTATCATAGTTGGGTTGCCAGATTCATCATCATGTTTTTTTGTGCTCATTAACTTCGCAATCTAGTTTTGAAAATGATAGTTGGGTCCCTGGATTAGAGCGAATGATGTACATGTCATTTGTATAGCTGCTATTTATTTCTCAGTGTCTGCATAGATTGAGTCGTCGCTTGAGGACAAGCAACAATTCTAAGTTGAAGGTGTTGATGTGTTGTCAAAATACAGCACATTTGATGCTAAATCAAGGGATTTTGGTGAGTTCTTAATATGATTTTTTATGGTTTTTATGTGCTTTTGTGTTGTTCTTGAAGAAAAGTTAGGTTAGTATGATTTTAGAGAAAAATTACAGATTTTGCTGAAACATAAGACATACGAGATCACCTACGAGTCGTAGCCCAAGCTACGAGTCGTAGGGTTCTATCGTAGCAAGAAACAGAGACCAAAAGCTCAGAAATCTGCTAAGTGGAGGTCACCTCTACGAAGCCATCCTACGAGTCGTAAGTCTCACTACGACTCGTATGGGCAGACGCATAGCAGGAATCAGAGAGCCAAAATATTGGACCAAAACCTGAAGGCCTAGACTATGAGAGAAGTATACGAGTCGTAGCCCAAGCAACGACTCGTACTACTGGGTCGTACTAGTTGAGTCCAACATGCCAAGAACCTGATACGATACCCTGACTACGACTTGTAGTTCACCCTACGAGTCATACCTGCGAAACATACCAGCTGCCACCTGTCTTTTCTGTGTTATTTTTAGGGTTTTTATGTAAACACTATAAATACATTAAGTTAGGGTTTTATTACGGGATTCCAAATTTTAGAACATAGAATTTTCCTTTGAATATTCTCTCAAGAATCTTTTAAGGTTTTAGCTTAGTTTATCATTTCTTCTTGGAAAACCCATTTTGGGGATTGCAAATCTTGTTTTTAACTCATTGCCAATCTATCCAGCTTTTGGGTTTGCACACTTGTGGTGTCGATACTTTTCATTGCTTTTGGTAGAACTCTCAACTATGCCTTGTATTTGAATTTTTGTTGATTTTGCTTTGGTTATGAGTAACTAAACACCCACAACTTGGGGTTGTGGGAACCATGGGTAGTTGACTTGGTATGACCTAGGTTTATTGCATTTCTATGATTGGGGTTTTGCATGTATTATCTAATTCCTTTCATATTTATTGTTTTTTGGCGGTGGCAAACACTGAACCCCGCCTACCATCATGATCCCGACCAAGGTAGTGACGAATAGGAAAAGGGAAATAGATGACAGGATTCGATTGATGTGTTCTCGTCTAATCAACCAAGCCTGACGAAAGGGAGGTTGACTGGGACAATAGGTAATGGTTAGTTGGCACGCTATGGTGGCTATCCAAGCGCCATGGTCAAATTCGGCACTCACCTCCACAAGAGGGCTGAAAGAACCTAAGTTACTGTCCTGCATGCGAATCTCCAATTGTAGTTATGTTATCTAGGTAAATCGAGTCAACGAACCATGGGGAACACAATTCCCAAGTTGTCCCTAAAATTGAGTGTTTCGTTGCATTATAGTTTAGTGGTTATTTTATTTTGTCTTTGAATCACAAAAAAAAACATTTAGAGATTGTAGTTATGAATGCTTGAAATGATTAATGAAATCTTGTAGTCAACCTTGTATTCCCTGTGGATTCGACCCTAACCTCATATTAGGTTAATTGATGACAGCGACCGCTTTATTATTAGAGCGTGAACATCATCATGTGCCTCTCTTAGGTCCATAGGAATGTCATCATCCACTGGCTCGATGAACCCGGGTCCAATGCGGAGCACAGCTTTCGCATGGTTGTTGAGAGGGTATTCCACCTCTACCTCCCGTAACTCTTCTCTCATGGAAGGTCGACAGCCAGTCGATGTTGCAGCATCTCTAGCCATACTTGCAGCCCGCAATCAACTCATCCTGGTAGGCTCTCTCTATCTTGGTCAAGACTGGGCCTAAGATCACATCAGGCCCCTTAATGTTGGTAGCAACATAGGGGGGAGCCTAGATGACGGGGCAGTAATCGGCCTCCTCCTCAGGGACACCTGTAGCACGACACAAAGTAGTGATAAGGCCTCCAAAAGTATACTTGCGACCCTTATAGGTCTTGGCATTCCTCATTGTCAGCCGAAGATCGCTCTGTAGTTCAGCTGTATGCCTACCATGATTGCATACATGAGGCACACTCTATCTCTCGTGACATTGGTGATGTGTTGCCCTGGAAAGAAAGAGTGTGTCACGATCTTCACCATGACCCAAGCTTCCTTGGACATGTGAGCAAATGGAAAGGAGAGCTGATAGCCCCGCTCAGCATGTCTGACCCATTTAGCCGTGGACCTCCGCCATGAAATAGTGTGTCTGATGGCCTGATAGGGCTGGTGAAGGCACAACTCATTGCATGCTCCTGCTGGGATCTCTTCAGGGGTGCCCAGGATCCGATTGATAGCTAACAATGAGAAGTTGACCTCCAATCCTCAAAAAATCACCAATTGGGACTGTAGTTCTTCGGCGTAGAATTTCCTAACCAAGCTCAGATTGCATGGCATATGTGGTTAGAACATGAACCCCAGATTTAATTGATTGCATCGGTTCAGATTCGAGGTACTCGTCCCGAAGGGAATCTACGTCAATCGGTACATCGAGGTAGTACTTTTCTCATCATGAGACTGATACCACTGCTTTCCTTCTTTGTTGATAGCCTTGGCCCCGAATCGCGTCTCCTGACCCCTCCTAGTGTCCCTGGGCATGTCTGTAACATCTCGTGCCCGCTTCGATGTGTTGGCAGCCCTTGGTCGGCTAGATTGACCTCCTTGGCAAGTACTTGAAGACATGGTACCTGCGAAACATATGGCAAAATCAGTGCTTAAACTCAAGTCCCATGACCCCACACTTAATAGTCAAGTCCACATGGCGAGGGTACTTAGACTTTCCCAAGTTATATGGGTTATATCACTTCACCACTCTATGCCCCCACACCACCTTCGACAGTTACAAGTATAATTTCACACTACAATTTGCCAGGTGAACATCCCTATGGCCACATCTCAATTACAACATCCCACAAAACCCCATTCATCCCCTTTGCAACAGTTACAATACCCACTCCTCAGCACATTATAGGAATTCAACCCCACACTCGAATGTTTGGCACAAGCCAACATACAAACACAATTTGAATATAAGGCATGGAGAAGAACACATAACCCCCTAAGTTTTCTCAATTTTGGGCAAAGTTTTGACCTAGGGTTTTTCCCCACACAATCACACACTAATCTTCCTCACAAAAACGAGTTAGTCCACAAGGCATATGCACCCACAAGCATTCACTGAATCCTAACCATAAAAGAAGATACCATTGCGAATTTTACCTAACACATGGACGAATTCGACCCTTTACAAGTGTGAAATCAAACCAAATTGAGATGGGGAAAACGTACCTCAGTTGAAGACTGTCCTTTAGGTAGTGAATTTCGTGACCTAATGCGCGAAGCAAAGAGATTTGAAACTATGGGCAGAGAGGCAAGAAGAAGACGAGAGAATGGGGAGAAAATAAGGGTTTGGGGGTTGGGTATATGTTAAAAAGGGATGAAAAAATGGTTTTGGGAATTAAGGGGGTAGGGGACACGTCTAAATTTTGGGAAAATTACACATCTCCGTGTTCCCTCTGCTTTGCAAAGAGAACGCGGACGTACACATTTTTCCTGCATACAGAAACAGTGGACCTCTGCGATGGGTCCGCGTCGCGGTACCATCGCGGATGCTCACTATTTTGAGCATCATTAAATTTTAAATTTTTCGCTCCGAGCCCCGAAAAATTCCCCGAACACTTGGACATGCTTATAAATAATAAAAATAATGTATTATACCAAGAAAACACAAAAAATACCCAACAGATCATCGAAAAATGAGGATGAAAAAATTCACATAAAATTGTGCAGGGTCCGCGATGCCTCCGCATAACGAACCCATACTTGTTCAAATTATTCTCACTTTTTGTATGGGACCTGATTTACGAAGTTTTCTTTTTCACAAAAGTGATTTTTGTCACTTTTTGCATGGAACCAAAAGTAAAACCAACTATGTACCTCACCATGGGTTGCCTCCCGTGCAGCGCCTAATTTAACGTCATAGCACGACGAATGATTTGCTCATTCATCGTTGGCCAACTCAATGGCCTCCACAGTTAGATTTGCATCCTCGCCATAATAGTGCTTGACACATTGACCATTCACCAAAAAAGTTTAGTTCGTGGTCAAGTCCTTTAACTCCACTACACCATGGGAGTGTGGTCGCTACCACCACGTATGGTCTACTCCGTTTAGACCTCAATTTCCTTGGAAACAATTTCAGGCATGAGTTAAAAAGCAATACATGTTGGCCCGGCTCAAAGTTCCTCTTGATTATGTGCCAATCGTGCTACTTCTTCATCCGCTCCTTGTATAGCTTAGCATTCTCATAAAATTGGAGTCGAAACTCATCCAACTCCTCCATCTGTGTAAGTCTCTTCCTGTCGGCGAGCTCAGGATCAAGATTCAGCTTTTAATCACCCTGTACGCTTGATGCTCGAGCTCTACAGGCAAATGATAGGCCTTGCCATATACTAGCCTGTAAGGAGAGTTCCAATCGGTGTCTTGTACACAGTCCTATTTGCCCACAACACTTCATCCAGCTTTTCTGCCCAATACTTTCGGGTGACATTTACGGTCTTCTGCAATATTTGCTTCACTTCCCGGTTGGATACCTCAAGCTACCCACTTGTTTGCGGGTGATATGCGGTGGCTACCTTGTGCCTTATCCTATATTTTGCAAGCATGTTCTTCACGGTTTGATTGAGAAAGTGGGTTCCGCCATCACTCATAATGGATCTTGGAGTACCAAACCGTGTGAAGATTTTCTGAGGAACTTGCTCACCGCCTTAGCATCATTGGTTGGAAGGGTTGTTGCTTCTACCCATTTCAATATATAGTCCATAGCCACCAGAATATAATGACAATCGAATAATGGTAGGAATGGCCTCATGAAATCAATGCCCCAAACATCAAAAATCTCCACCTCCAGAATATTGTTCAGGGGCATCTCATGACTCCGGGATATGGCACCTATTTTCTGGAAAACATCACAGGCCTGGAGAATTGAATAGCATCTCTGAACATGGTGGACCAGAAGAAACCTGATTGCAATACCTTATGCACTGTCCGGTCACCCCCCATGATGACCCCCATACGGAGAGGCACGACATCTCTCAAGAATATGTTTCATCTCCGCCTCTGGAACACACCTCCTTACCATGTGGTCAGCTCCTTGTTTGAATAAGTATGGCTAATCCCAGATATACCTCTTCTTCTACTGGTATTTT
The DNA here is from genome assembly GCA_026153255.1 of Solanum medicagineum. Lineage (NCBI taxonomy): Eukaryota > Viridiplantae > Streptophyta > Magnoliopsida > Solanales > Solanaceae > Solanum > Solanum medicagineum. The sequence continues at coordinate 8,654 of JAPFFP010008655.1, forward strand.
GCATCAGGTGGGAAAACCACCACTTACCAAGTAGTTTATAATATCAGCATACCATGGTAATTGCTCCACCTCAATGGCTAACAACTACTCGTCAGGAAACTCTTCTCTAATTTGTAGTTGTTCACCTATGTGAGCATCAGTCTCCAGATGGGATAGATGATCAGCAACGTGGTTCTCGCTCCCCTTACGATCCCTGATCTCAATATCGAACTTTTGAAGCAGTAAGATCCATCTGATCAGGCACGGGTTGGTATCCTTTTTATTGAACAAATACTTCACTGCCGCGTGGTCTGTGAACACCACCACTTGGGTTCCCACCAAATAGGCTCTGAATTTATCAAATGCATACACCAGTTTGTGCTACATCTAAGGTCTTACTGGCAAAGTATATAGAGTGAAAAACTTTGTTTCTGTGTTGCCCCAATATAGCCCCCACTGTTGTATCACTGGCGTCACACATTAACTCAAATGGGAGACCCCAGTCAGATGCTCGAAGCCTCTACCAACTTCTTCTTCAGCGTTTTGAACACCTGCAAACAAGAGTCATCAAAGTGAAATGGTACCTCTTTCTCCAACAGGGAACACAAGGGCTTTACGATCTTTGAGAAGTCTTTAATAAACCTGTGGTAGAAACATGCATGTCCCAGAAAGCTCTGGACTCCTTTGACCGAAATCGATAGCGGCAGCTTGTTGATCACCTGTATCTTTGCTCTGTCTTCCAACCCCTTCTTGGACATTTTATGGCCCAAGACTATCCCCTTCTTAACTAGGAAATGACATTTCTCCCAGTTAAGAATGAGGTTAGTCTCCTCGCATCTCGCTAGTACTCTGTCTAGATTCTGCAACCAGCTCTCAAACGATTCACTGAAGACAGAGAAGTCATCCATGAACACCTCCACAAAGTTCTTCACCATGTCATGCAAGATATCAATCATGCATCTGTGGAATGTGGCTGGTGCATTGCACAACCCAAAGGGAATGCGTTTGAAAGAATATGTCCCATATAGATATGTGAAAGTTGTCTTTTCCTGGTCTTTGAGTGCAATAGTGATCTGGTTGTGCCCTAAGTACCCATCCATGAAGCAATAGTACTCCTGCTCAACTACTCTGTCTAGCATCTGATCAATGAAAGGCACGGGATAATGGTCTTTCCTGGTGGCATCATTCAATTTTTTATAAACCATACAGATTCACCACCTTGTCACCATCCTAGTTGGAATCAGCTCGTTCTTTTCATTGGTGACAACTATCATCCCGCCCTTCTTGGGGAAATATTATACAGGGCTTACCCATTTGTTGTCTGATATGGGGAAGATGATCCCTGCATCTAACCACTTTATCACCTCTTTCTTCACTACCTCTTTCATAATTGGATTTAGCCTCCTCTGCGGTTGAGCCATGGGATTGTGGCCCTCCTCCTTGAATATTCTATGCATGCATAGGGCTGGGTTGATGCCATGGATGTCAAACATTCGCCACCCCATTGCTCTCTTCCTTTTCTTCAGCACCGCAACAATTGCTTCTACCCGAGCTGCAATCAATGAAGCAGACAAAATTACAAGTAATGTATTATTTTCACCAAGGAATTCATACCTGAGATGGGATGGTAACTGCTCCAACTCCAACTGAGGAGCTTCTTCCACTGAGGGTTTGGGAGGTGGTCCCAACACCATGTTCAAAGGTTCATTCATTTTTTTCGACATACTCATATTGTGAGTATTCAGCACACTTTCAATTTCTCGGGCCTCAGCATCATCCACTAGCCCTTGATTCAGCAACACCCTGGCCAGTGGATCTTCAATCTCAACCTGGCTCGCAGTAACTGTAGTATCTATTACTGTGATCACTGCCAGATCCTCATACGCAGCTGGTAGCTTCATTGCCTTATAGACATCAAACACCTCTACTTTATCATGGGCTCTCATTGTGAGCCTCCCTGCTGCAACATCGATCAACACCCCTCTTGTGGCCAGGAACGGACGCCCGAGTATGAATGGGACCTCAGGTGCCGGCTCAAAATCTAGTATAACAAAGTCCACGGGGAATATGAGAGATCCCACTTGGACTAAGACATCCTCTATCACTCCATCCAGCCTTGCCAATGACTGATCTGCCACCTATAACACAATAGTTGTGGGCTTTGGCCTTCCAAGCCCCAGCTTTAAGAAAAGAGAAGTGAGCATGAGGTTTATACTAGCCCTAAGATCAAATAAGCCCCTGAAATTCAGACGACTCCCGATAGTTACTTACACAGTAAAGCTTCCTAGATCTTTTAATTTTGCTGGCAAGTGTGATCTATTGAGAATCTTGGAGCTGCAGGCCTTTGTCAGTGCCACAGTCTCATATTCAGCCACTTAGTCTTATTAGCAACAATGCCCTTGACATATTTAGCATATTTCGGGATCCCCTGCAAAATATCAATCAATGGTAAGTTAATATGTAACTGTTTTAGCAGCCCGATGAATTTCTGAAAGCAGTCATCCTTCTTCTTCTTCTTGAGCTTTTGTGGGAACGGAGAAAGAGGTTTTGGAAATGGGGTGGCCTCATCAGTGCTTGGGCTGGGATTGCCAGCCTTATTGTTCTGTGTAGCATCCTGATCATCCCTTTTTTTCTTCTTGGGCAATTCAGTTAAGGGCCTTCCACTCCTTGTGCTGACCGCATCAACCTGCTTCGGGTTAGGATCAATTTTACCAGGTAAGCCTCCTTGAGGTCTGAAGTTTATTGAGCTGGACAGCTATCCCAATTGTTTTTCTAAGTTCTACAGATCATGTTTGTTCCTCGAATCTCCTCTTCTTGTTTGTTTTGGTTTACTAAGATCTGCCTCAACACCTCACTGTCCATCATGGTGTTTAGGTTAGCCTGTCTTGCAGGCTGTTGGGCTGGATGATTCTAATATGCATTTCCCCCTATGGTCTTTGCTAAGGTGGCCCATGGTTCTACTGATTACCACCCCATGAGAAGTTTGATTGGTTCATCCAATATGGGTTGTAAGTGTTCCCGAATCCTTGATAGCCCCCTCTGTTAACATTGCTCACAAAGTTTACTACTTCAGGATTAGATCCGCAAAATTCAGCTGTGTGGTCTCCTCCCCCACAAACATCACACCAACCTAGTTGTTGCTGTTGTATCATATTGACAGGGGCTTATTGTTGACCCATAGCTACAGGTGCTTGCTGTTGAAGACTAATGCCAAATTGTTAAAGTTTGTGGTCATCATGTTCTGCATAGCTGTCATTTGAGCTTGCAGGCTCGTTATTGCATCAATTTCTAGTACCCGACCTACTTTTGGACTGTCGGTCGGCTGGATCCTCCATTCCACTCTGGATTACCCTGAGCAATTCTGTTGAGAAGAGTATACAGCTCATCATACGTCTTCTCCAATGCTTGACCCCTTGCAGCTGAATCAAGAAGAATCTTAGTATTGGGTTCCAATCCTTCAATGAAGGTGTGGACCAATACCTCGTTAGCTTGGCAATAGTAGAGTTTTGAACTTGTCCCACACCTGATATAGATTCTCCCTAGCCCTATGCTTGAAACTCAGGATCTCACTTCTAAGTTTGGTTGTCTTGCCAGATGAGAAGAATCGGCTGAGAAACTTACGAGCCAGATCATCCTATGATGCTCTGGAGTTTGACGGGTCAATCTACAACCATCTCCGGGCTTCCCCTAACAGCGAAAAGGGGAATAAAGTCATCCTCAAAAAGTCAAAGTTAACCCTCGTAAGAATGAAAGTATTAGCGATTTTGAGAAAATTCTGAAGATGGACTTGTGCATCTTCATAAGGAAGCACCGTGAACTATCCAGTAAAGTGTAACAACTGGACCATATATTGTTTGAGCTCCCACCGGCCACCAGGCTCAAGCTTGACGAAATAGCTCATGACATTAGTGGTTCTCGGGATTGCGACATCCCTCACTGGCCTTGGTGCTGGTGGTGCATCTGCAGCAGGTGCTCATGGTGCAGGTGGATTATTGTTTTCCATGTTCTCCACAACAGGGTCAACCTCCACCTTGTTATCCTCTTACTCTTCCTGCTCTACGAGTTCAATTGGCGGTGTTTCGAACAAAATCCCTACTCTTCTCTTAGATTGACGAAAACAAGAGTCCTAATCTTCCAGCTTATTTATCAATCACCTGCATAAAAAACCACTAAGATCAAATGTAGCGCATACCACGAAACAAGGCAACTTTGAAAATTAACCAATTTGCCTTAAATCCCCGGCGGAGCCAAAAACTTGTTGCTCTCTAGCACACGCAAGTGTGCATGGTCTCACAAGTAATATAGTGGCCCTAGTTAAAGAGTCGGGTTGTCAAACCCAAAGGATTTGAATGTAATTAGTAACTTCTCTTAGTATCACATTTATGGTGCTTTTGTAAAAAAAGTTTTGACTTTGGGAAAAATAAATTATAAAGAACAACTTTCTAGTAAACTAATCTGACTTTTACACAAGATATCAATTAAGGAGCAATTCCAGGGTTGTAACCTTTACAACTTTGTCTAGTCTTTAACAATTTCTGTCTATGTTTGGTTTCCTGATTATTGATTCACGGGGTTTAATTTACTTGAACAGAGTTGCACGGCTCTGCCGGCCTCCGTTATTGACTTCCTAATTACATCGTTGAGCGGGGATAGACAGACCAATAAAAATGCATTAAATCTATCTTCCTGTATATGAACCAAGCAAGGTGTTAGGGTAGTTGTCACAGGTCTACCTTACACGAATCAACCTAGTTTCCTAGTATCGAACAAGCTCCCTATACTATTGTGTTCTATCCACTCCAACATCTCTCGAATCCAGAGTGAACGACGAATTTACTCCCTGGTTGATCAGGCTACAAAGTATAGATAAAAATAGCACAAGAATAACAGAAAAGAACCATTCATAGATGCACAAGTTAAGAACTACACATAGCCTATGGCTACAACCCTAGAATATGGAGACTTAGCCACTCATGAACGTGGAATACATCATGAATTAAGTGGAAAATATCAAAAACCAAAATCTAAGGATTAAACTAACTAAAACATGATGGAAAAGAATTCTCCGTCGAGTCCCTACTACAGTTCTTGCATAAAAAGCAATCTAAAAACCTAAAGTCTAAGATAGAGTAATAATAAAAATCCCGTAACTCACCTTTTCTACATTGGGTCCTCAAGTCCGCGACGCGGACCCTTTGTATTTCTGACTTTTCGCTTAAATTGCTGACTAGACAATTCTACACTACTTTTGCACAGGTCCACGTCACATTTTTTAGCTTTGCGCCTTTTTTGCATTTTTCAGCTTCCACAACCTTGTTCCTAAGTCTGTCACGTGTACTTTTGGTCTTTTGGCTGTTTCTACTGATTTTTCTCCTCCGAGTTCCCAGCTGTGTTCTTTCCTCAAGTCCGGGTTTAACTCCGAAGTTTCCAATAAAAACAAAATCCTACAAAAATACAACTAACTGGCGCACTCGACCCTACATTAGCAAAATAAGAGAAAAATGACACTCAAACACCTAGACTCTATTAATTTGTCCTCCGAATTAACTCTATTTATGGGCATTATTGGCTAATTAGGTGTATAAATATGCCTAAGATGACTCACTCTTTTATTTAGTATTCTGCTGAGTTTTCTGAGTTATATATATTGAATGAATAGATGTGATGAGGCCAAGTGATTCGCTTGGGGACTAGCAATAGTCTCTGAGTGTCAGCCACGTCTAAGTTACCCTCTCGAGGTGTGACATACCCTCCCCAATTATAATAATAATATCAATAAAATTAGACTCTATATATCGACTTCATATAAGAGGTTGAGTCATCAAAACTAGGAACTATAAAGCACCAACCTCAAATCATAGATGAAACCTTCCGATAGTATCTATTTAAATGGAATGTATTTGATAAAGCTACTGAGAATTGCCCATATAATGAAGCAAAATAAAGAGTGAATAGTCTAGATATAAGATCATGCATGATATAAAGGAAAGTCTGATACAACCATTACAACTAGACATCTATCATAAGTCTAAAAGCCTCTACTCAACATAAATAAGTTATTAGGAGAACCTAGCTAACTCAAAATCTAAAAGTGAAATCTTACATATAAACGAAAGATAAAAGATAAATTCATACTCAAGGATGAGAACTCAACAATCCAAAGTTGCTCAAGACAAGTACTAACCACGGACTAGATGAGGAGTACCTAGACCTATAATTTAAGACAGTATAGGTAAAATAAAAAAAAATGTGATCAATACTATGGAATGTATTAAGTATGAAGAATATGCAATTACATGATAATTATGATAACTTTGAGAACTGATGATGCAATGATCAAGTAAATTATGTGATAAAATTGATATCTAAAATAATTGTAATAGCTAATAGAACGTCAATGCATGCATCTGAAAATTATACCGCCAATTGAGTGAGAGGTAATATTAACAATCATAAATTATGTGAGTTATAATATGGAGTCCAATGTTTTCCCCACATCAAAAAGAGGGTATCCTACTTGTCAAGGTAAAGACCTGAATCCTGAGCTTAGGTGAATCCACTAGCTATCTTTGTCCAATTGGGACATTCTATGGTGGTACATAATTTTGGGACCTGGATAATTACATCTATTCCAACTCGATGTTAGGTAATACTCTCAACAACAATAGTCATACATAATCATAAATCATAATTTTTAAAAGAAGGATAAGAATCTAGTAATACTCCTAGTTTCAGGAAAATCACTAATCATAAGAATAACTTCTAATTCATGTCATAATCTCATAACAAACTAGTTAAGGATTATTAAAAAGGTATCAAGTCATAGTGAGAGAGGGTGTAACTTACGTGTTAACTATGTAGAATTACCTATTTATTTGGCTTCATAACTGTGATCATATATTCATTACTAATCTTAGTCGGCCTATGATGTCCATCAATATAAAGTATTTGTATTCATGCTATTCCTGCACCATCTTTTGAGTGTAGACCGTGATGCAGATGCGTCTTCTAAACCTCAGACTTAGTTGAATTGCTTCTAGATATGAGGTTGAGCTTATACTTTTGTTTGGAATGCTGCTAATACTGTTTTTTTATTGTCTTTCTTCCCAAACTTTTAGACTTTTAGTTATATAGTTATTTAGTTATTGATGATTTTAAACATTTAATTAGACATTTTAGTATGATATCTTTCGAATTCTAGGGATGTAATAGTTTAGACTTCTGATATTTGTCATTTGATACTTAGACTTATTGTGTTGTGTTTTCATAATTTAGCTAGAATTACTAGATGATTATTGCATGAGTTAGGATGTTAAGTGTTTGTTTGCTTATTAGGAGGGGAGGGGAGATTGATGTCGGTGCTATAGTGGTGACAATTTTGATCATGATATTATGGGTCTCATTTAGTTGACAACAAGGTTCACGAAAAAAATCCAATAATTCATAGGATAGTTTTGTCTAACATCTTATACATTAAATTAGAAAATAATTATTCATTTTTAGAAAGTATTTTTCTTAAAGCACAAAAAACTTTAAAGGTCTGTTTGGAAAGCAACAAGTAAATTAGAATTTGATGTAATTGAGTGTAACTACACTTTTTGACCTATTTTTTAGGCCAAGTAATTCTTGACAAGAGAGTAATTGGTCTAATTGAAGCAAAGTAATTACTGTCCTCAATTCTCAAGAAAGGATAAGGAATTAAGTGTAATTACACTACTTAATTATATAAAATATTTTGAAAATTATTTTTTTCCTTTTATTTTTATTTTTACTTTTTACTTATTTGAATTGATACATTTGAGCTGAGAATCTTTCGAAAATAGCTTCTTTATCTCCATGATATAGTGGTAAAGTCTGCGTACATTCTACTCTTCCGAACTCTACTTGTGGAATTTCACTAGGTATCTTGTTGTTGTATTTTAATTTACTTTTTATTTTTATTATTTTAAGTCTTATTTTATTTTTATTATTCTAATTATTTTTTCAATATGTTTTTTTATTATTTTATTATTTATGTTTCATTTTCTCATTTAATTCTCAACTTTTACTTCTTTATTGACTTCATGCAATTTTTCGTAATATCTATTTTTAAAATTTATTCTATTTTATTTTTTTCATTAGCATAATTTTATTACTATTATAATTTTTAAATTAAAGTAAACGTCATTACTGAATAAGCTTTGCATACTTACATTTTCTTTCCTTTTAAATCATATTTATTTACATTATGCTGAAATTTGACATTAGAGTATCATGTTAGATTTTTTATTTTGAATTTAGAACATATATTATATTGTTAGTTTTATTTGTTTTAATGGTATTGATTTGATATTTCACATTGTAAGCTATTTATGTTAAACTTGATAAGTTATCTTTTTCTCAAACGTTTTAATAGTTTTATGATAATATATTATAATATCAATATTTTATAAAATATGCATTTCATGATATTCATAGAAATATTGTACTTTTAATTTTTACGATTAATTAATTAACATATACTAATTTAAAAAATATAAATCAATTATATTTTTATAATATTAGTTAAGAATATATATTGATTAATTACTATACATATCATATATATACATTTTAAATTTTAATATCTAATTTATTAAGGCTCTTATTTTGTCTATTATTATAAATTTTAAATTTTAGATAATGAATCTCGGATGGAGCCAAAGATCGACTATTTTTTGGCCTTGGAGTATGATGGAATAAAGCAAAATGGCTCTTTAAACTATCTGCGCTTTTTTCATTTGTG
>JAPFFP010008676.1:361-40444 GCA_026153255.1 Solanum medicagineum
GAGCTGGGTCGCTCGTGGCTGTGAGGGTTCGGGGGGCGGTGGGGGCGGCGGGGTGTGGGGGGGGCGTGGGGAGGGCTTGAGGATTACATCTTACGTGTACTAGTCCTATGCATATGGAACATGATATGGCTTGATCAAATGAGCACCAATTTCAAAATTTCTGAATTTTTGATTGCAGGACTATATGTAAGTCTAAAGCTCAAGATGATCAAGCATATATAACGTTTAAGTCAAAATAAGGAGATCACGACCTTAAACAAAGTAACAACAGTGAGGTGCTTGTTAAATTTAAGAAGCAAGCAGGTGAGTCACCTATGTGCTTAGCTTAAATGGGATAGGTAGATGGGAGATTTTAATTCATACATGAGTGGACTCATTTGAGGCCCAAAATTTATTAAAAAGAAAAGGAAATGGAGACGAGACCTAACACCAAATTGGTCCAAGCCCAATAAGGAATAAAACCTAAGCTAAAAGTTTAATTATAGCCCATGATTTAGCATTATATGGGGAAAGATTGACAGCCCAAGATGAATAGATAAAGGGCCCAAGTAAATTCACAACTTAACAATTTGGGCCCAAACCAAGTTAAAGGAGAAGAGAAAAATGGGTAGCCAAAGCCCATCGAATTGAAACCCAATAAGGCACAAGTTGAAACTAAAGAGTAGGTACATCACCTACTTGATAAACTATGGTATAAATTAAGTGGGAATTTTAGCCATGTGTGGTCCTTTTAAAAGGGCTTAAAATCACCTCCTTTATGTCATTTAACATTGGAAACATTTAAGCTTTTATAAGTTTCTCTCCTTTTGTCATGACCCAAGCCTAGGGCCTAGACGTGACACGGTGAATGGGGATCCCGAAGGAACCCCAAGCAAGCCTCTTAACTTATCATTACACATCATTGGTCGCGGAATCATATAGAAGACATAAAGAGTATGAATAGGCGAAGAGGCTAAGGGGAAAGCTTGCATAACACCATAATCAAGAGACAAAGAGTCAAATCTCACACCATAGATATATAATATTACGAACAAATATCTCTAATACATAGATAGAGCGGGGGCCAAGACAAAGCAAGTGGACTCACCCTCATAGTCAAATAGAACATTAAGAAGAATGTCTCAATACATAATAAGAGAACATAGACTAAGGTCCTCGAAGTGGAGGACTCACCAACTAGCTTGAGTAGTACTGACTAGCCACGTGGAGGAGGAGGATGATCAACTTGGGCTTCGGTTCCTACATGGTGATATCATGTAGACAAGATTATACGTTAGTACGTTTGAATGTACTAAGCATGTAGTATGCAATGCAACAAAAGATAAGCATCATGATCAAAATGCATAACAATAGGCAATAGGCAATAGGCATAATATAACAATAGAGCATGTATGATTGATGCATAAGTAATACATACTCAAGTAAATCATGCTCATACAGGATATCATATGTGTAGAAGAGAGCAAGCTAGAATTTCAAAGTATAAAACCCTTGGTAGGTTAGTGATGATGCCACCCCATCACCCAAGTGGAGAAGTACAAACCATTCACTAGGTTGATGAGTACAAACCTCCATCTAGGTTTAGTGATGTGCCTCCCCATCACTAGGTGGAGAAGTACAAAATACTTCACTAGGTTGATGAGTACGAACCCCTATCTAGGTTATCCGAGTTCTTAGTCCCCCCGGATTGGGCATGGTCTAATGCAACACTTTATATAGAATTTATCATATGAAGAAGCTCATTTCATCATCATATAGTCAGTCATATCATATATCATGCTTTGGACCTTCAATTCCTCTAGAAATCGTAACCGGACATTTTATCAAACACTTGGTGGGTGTGTAATAGTAGTATAAGACCATACAATCTAGAGATGAAATCATGTAAGAAAACCCATTGTAAAACCATGAATCAATACCTTACAATACCCCCAAGCAATATACATCAAAATCCCTCCTCAAATCTTACAATAGATCAAGATTTATAGCTCACAACATAGAAAAACAGTCACAATTTTACATAGCTTTAACATAGTTTATAGACATGTTCATACAAGTAAACCCATTTGTAAAATCCACATTAAATCATGCAATTTGAGTAAAAAGGAGATTAGGACACCATGAGTGGAAGAACCCAATGGCTAAAACCCACATATCGTAGCTTTGAAGAAGCTCTTAGTGAAGATTGAAAATAGAGGCTCGAAGTTTGAAGGAAATCCTTAGTTCTAGATGAGAGTTTTATGACTCGAATTTAGGGGTGAAAATATGGCTAAGTGTTTGAGCGAGTATTGGAGAATGGTTAGGATGATATGATGGTGAAATATGGCTAAGTATAGGTAAAAACACGTTTGGAAACACTTAGGCTTAAGACTTAAAAGTCTTGGACTACAGAAAATATAACTGGGCAGAAAATATAGAGGAATGTGGTGCGGACCTATCGTGGAGACTAAATTTACAGATGTCCGTGATGGAGGCGTGTTGTTGTCCCATCGTCGACAGCCACTGGATAAGCATAATTACAAAAATTGAAATTACTAAATCTTTTGCTCTTAAATCGGGATTAGACCCTTTTTTTCTCTAATTTTGAACCCCTGAACAAGAATATGAGGTCAGATTTTTGATATCCCACACGAATTTTGAGGTGCATGAAATTTAAAATTCTGGGCACTTTCGAGGCACATTTTCGGGCACTTTTCCGGGTCGTTTCACCTTTGCTCACTCTTGACAATATAAAGCAGTCATAGCACACCTTTAGGCTTCTTAGAGATTCCGTCATCCTTGAAGGTTAAGGTACGTATAAATACATATGTTTTTAGTATAATATTACCATGAAAAACATAAGGAGTATGTTAGTTATGCTTATGTGTAAATATTGGAGAGCATGGTTCCAAGAGTTGTTGCTCACTTTTATTATTTATTAAGAGACTTACATATTTTTCTTTCTTGATTATGAAGGGAGGTTGAAGTTCTTATTGGGTTTAGGTCAAAATAAAAAACCAAGGTTGTTGTACCATTTTTTGTTTTCCTTAAAAATGAGTTCTTGTATGGTATCTTGAATGTGCTTTAGGAAGAGCTTGTGGGTTGATGTCTGGGGACTATTGTCTCACATCCCCCCCTTCTATTTTAGGATTGTTTTGGTGTGTCACTATATTGAGAACATTTTGATTGAAGTCAGAACATGTTTGGATGGTTAACATCAAAATATAAGGAAACAACGTAATGTTATGCTCCAATTGTTTGTTTTGTGGAATTATTATCTGTTGTACATTGTGAGCTTGTAAACATATTATGGGACTATACCAAACTGGATATGTCATGTATATGAAGACATGTATTATACAAATATGATAAGACAAGGAAAAGTTGAAAAAACACCCCTTGGGTTGATAATTACGGGCTTGCTGCCCGAGCATTATTTTTGTGTGAGATTGGACTGTCAAATCATGTTTATTAGCTACTAACACTAGTTTTATTGCACACTCTATTGTTGATAAATATTTGGAGAAAAAGAAGGTTACTTTGAGGTAATAACAAGGTGGTATAGCTAGGTATATAAGGCTACTTGATTTTCTATTATTTGGCACGGAATCTAGATTCTTCCTTGGCACAAAGAGGCACTTAAAAACTATGACATCACTAACAACCATGTCTCCACTCTTTAACAAGTACATATGTTCCAATATATGGTCATTGCCAAATCTGCATAAATACTTTTGATACCAAGATACATGAGTTTTCTTTTTAACTAAATAAAGTCCATGTGTTAGTTCATCTCCTACGTATTTCATTAATTGTGTAGCCTACTCTCTTCGTATGTAATTTTCTTACATGATTATTTACATTTCACTTGTTATATATATATATATATATATATATATATATATATATATATATATATATATATAAAAAGTGCTAGAGCTTAAAATATTATGACCACCAAGAGAATAATCTAAAATATAAATGAAAGATATAGTATGAAGTTGCTTATTGATGGGTAGTATCCTAAGGGGGGAAGAATCACCTAGCGTTGGTCGACTAGTATTATTGGGGGTATCCAAGGGGCGAAAAGAAAGCCTAGCATGGGTCGATCTCGATATGAATTTACTACTAATCAGCTGGTCATTCATATTATATATTGTGCACAAATTGTAAAATAGAGATAGGTAATGTAATGAAATGGACGTAAAGTATACAACTCTTCCAATATGAATAAAGGTGGTCTTTTATCATTATATCGGTGCTTGATTATTTCATTTGAGTTCTTATTACACAAATAGTACTTTTTGCATTATATATTATGTGCATTATCTCCTATTGACATCCCTCCTGGGAATTTGTATTCCATGTTATAGGTATAAGAGCTAGTAGATCTCACCAGTAGGGGTAGAAGATATCCAGTTTTATTACTGAACTTCAGGTTACTTTGGGGCTTTTTGTATCTTTATCATACATTTTGTATTATATATTATCTAATCATGAGGTGGGGCCTTTCCTTACCCTTATCAAATAGTGTTCCTCATCTAAAGACTTTGTAGACTATGTAAAGTAAAGTGTAGTCACGTCTCGTATTTTAGACATTGTGGCTACAATGGCCTTGTCATACGTATTTCATTTTGTCTAGTTATTACTATCTATTTTCAAGATAACATGTTTAGTATGGAAGTACCTTCTAAATTTTACAGATAGTACATGATTACAAGTTGGTTCTTCAGAGCCTTGTCGGCAGCGAGTATCAGTCCGCCTTAATGGGACTTTGGACGTGACATCTTCAGCGGACGCGTTATTTTCATTTTCTTCTAGGATAGAATATAAATTATTTATAAATTCTAATCTCAATCAACAATCTATTTTGTAAGAATCAATTAAAAAGGAATAGCAAAATATCAAAAAAATTCTCTAATTTGGGACAAGATAGATTAGATAATATTTCTAAACTCCTTTCTTGAAAAAGTTGAAGTTCGCCAACAGAATGTTTAGCTGCTAGATACCATTGTTCCTTCACTTATGTTCTTAGTTTTATTCCTTGAAGTTAGGTAACCAATTAATCGTGGTTTGGATACATTTTGAAAAATTTCGGGTAGAAGAGAATATCTCTACACTATTTCTTTTGAATTCGAAATGTAATAAAATGAAAGGCCTATCCCCTAGTAACATAATGTGACCTTATAAGCTCTATAAATGTAACAAGACTAGATTTATCCACAGATATGAAACATAAAAATCAATTAAAATGCAGTATAACAAAATTTAAACATGACGGACTACTAGAAAAGTTGGGCAAAGGTAGTTCGACACTATATTATGTTTTTTCGAAAATGCATTAGGAAAATCTGAACAAACTTCTCATTCTATAGCTTCTTGTAAACCTTTATTTCAGTTTTTACCTCCAGAGTCTTTAGTGACGATTCAACCCATTTACTTTCTATGTATTCTTTTAAATAATTTATTTACTGTGAGAGTAGATTTTTTCTAAAGATATATTTTTTATGTGGTCACTTTGTTCTTCTGATACATTATTCAAATAAGGAAAAGTAATTCTTTTTCCTAATATAGTATTATAGGTAGTATCTAATTTTGAAGTATATCATTTTATTTGGGTTATAAAGGGATACCTAATATTATTTGTTCATTTATATATTTTAATATTACAATATAATTGATGAATTAAACTCCATCATTACATATGTCCCTTTATGGAGCTTATGATTTATTTGAAGTCATTTACATGCTGTGGAGAATAGCCATGTAGTGCTTTTGTCAAGATATTTAGTAGAGATAAGTCCTTTAATGATCTAACTTTAATTTGCACCAGAATTAAATAATACAATTTTATGGATGGTACAATATTTATTTATAACTAAAATAATTTGTTATGATAACTTTGTGCCTTAAATGTACTACTAATTTCTGATTTTGCTTGAGGAGTTGGTTCAATTTCTTGATGTTTCTCCAAACTCGAATGTGATTTTAATTCTTGATTATATATTAAGTCAGTTAGCATTTTATCTGCTTCAAGATTTTTATGTCTTTGTTTAGTTTCTCTAACTTCTGTATTTATGTGTAATTCTTTCTAAAGGTCTTGTAGTGTGGTTTTTAAATTTTATTCTTTATATTTATTTATTACATGTTTCATATTAAATGGTTTAACAACATAATTATCAGACTATTGGTTGATGATTATATTTGACGATGATTTTGAGGCAAATTTTAAATATTTAGATAAGCTATGAGTTAGTCCAAAAAATTCAATAAGAAGATAGTGGTACATATAAAAATATTCCTTTCATGAAAGAATAACACTTGCAGAAAAGTGGTGCAATGATATGAAAAGATTAAAATGTAACATAGAATTCTTTAAATGGTTTGAATGTAAAGAAAAATTAGATGACCAACCGGAGTTGTTAAATATGATTTTTAATAAATGGTATAAAATTAATAACAAGGTAGTTGAATTTAAAATTCCTCCTTTGGGAGAAATTAGTCTACCCATAGACGGTAGGATAGTTACTACTTTACCTTTGAAAATTGATATAGTAGATACTAAATGTGATCCCAAAAATAAAGATATAAATAAAATACTACAACAAATAATCATACAAATCAACTACTATATGTAGTTTCCAATCAAAACCTTGAAGTTGATAATAAAAAAGTTGTTAAGGATAAACCATGTCATTCTTACAATGAAAAAAAAAATAAAAAGTTAGAAAGTCATCCAATATTTAAGCTGTCAAAATTTTCAAAAGATAAATTCCCCAAATTTCAAGATCAAACCTAAAATCAAGGATGATCTTATAGAAGTAAGTACTAAAAAGCTGAAATCTAAATTGAATTTCATTGAAACTAAAGTTGTTAATACTTAACTCGAAAACAATAGTGATATTAATAAATTAACCTTTAGTGATTCTGCTAGAAAAAAATATTACAAGAAATCAACTTTTACAAACATGTAGTATGATGAAAATGAGTTTTAATCTCATACTTCACATTCTAAAAGAGAAATAGCAAAATGAAATATTATTGGATTAGTAGAACGTCAAATATATAATAAGTTATATGAAATAGAAATGTCCATTACGACATATAAAACAAAAAATATATCGGATAAACAAGCTACCATACTAATTATAGCGGAATTTACAGGAACCTTAAAAAAATTGATTGGATAACTACCTCACAGAACTTGATAGGAAAAGTGTAATTAATGAAACAACTCTTAACAAAATTATTATTACTGGGTCCACAGTGCAACTAGTAGAAAATAAAAATTTTGAAGATACTGCTACCATTTTAGTTTTAGTATAGCTAAATATTCTATAGGCGAACCTCATATTTTTCAAGATAGGAATTTAGAAATATTATCTAATCAGTCTTATAAAAATTATACAATTTTAGAAGGTATAAAGATATTTTCCATAATATGGTTATGATTAAAAAATATTTTCATCATGATTACTTGAAAAAAAAATTATTAGTGGTTTACCAACCTTATTTGCTTAAAAGGTATAAATATAAAGTTAAAGGATAAATTTAACCAAAAAAGTCCTAATCACCAACTAACTTATGGTGATGTTATAAGCTTTATAAATATAACAAGATTAGATTTATGTACAGATATGAAACATAAAAGTCAATCTAAAAAGGTTTAGTAAGCTTCGAAAGTTTCTGTTAAGACTTTGGGTATACTAACATATCTACCCTTTCAAAAGAACCCTCCAGAACTAGAAGATAAAACAAATTTTATAAAATAAAAGGATGTTTAAAAAATCCAAATGACACAAACTTGTTTTGTGTCCCTTTATTAAAAGATATAACTAGCTAATAACGAGTTTAACTCTACTAACACATCCCTAGATATTGTCCCCGTTGCTCTGCCATGTTTCTCTAGTAGTCTGTCAAGGAACTCGATCTATCCCCTAAGTAGGTATCAGAGCCATGTAGGTCAAGAAGGGTATGAATAGGTGTCATGATCCAGGAGGGTGCCCTTGGCATGGCCAGAACTTGAAGAACCATTGCTGGTTCCCTAAGAAAACCACCTAACCTTATCGTCACATCAACTCGACAGCGGAAGAAAATGCTCAAATAAAAGGATATCATATGAATATGTTTAGAAACAGTCAATACTTTACAAATCATCTACTCAAGGTCTATGAAGCCTCTAATCAACAATCTTGATAGTATCATGATAGGCTATGGATACGTCAAATCAAAGAAAGAAAGAACTAAGTCAAAACAGAAAATAAAAGGGCTCCTTCGAAAAACAAGGAGGGCTCACCAACTCTGGAATGTACTGATCTAGACCTCAATGATGCGCAAGCTGAAGTCTTCTATCACCTACATCTGCATCATGAAACAATGCAGGTCCAAATGGACGTCAATACATGGAATATACTGTTATGTAAAATTGCTCAACAAAGTAAAGCTCAACTCACTCATCTCAACTCAAACAACTCATGTTCAACTCAATATATGCAACTTAAAAGTAAATCAGGCTTTTAAAATCAACTCAGTAGAAATAAACGTTGTTTAAAATATCATGCTCTATCAGTGTTTGCTTAGGAGTTTCTCCTAACTAACATGCAATCCCACCACCTTTAGTTTAGTGATGCACAACGAGGGCGACGTCATTTCCACACCTGTCCTAAACTTGCCAAGGTAAAGGACGATCAACTCTCTCATGGATCCCTAGTGAATTTCCATCATTTGGGACAAGATTTGTCATTACATATGCTCTACAACTATCCTATGCTGGGAATGTAGTTCTGTATGTTATAGTAGATATTTACTCGCTCCAAACTCGATACTTGATACTGCTCCCAAGACTAAAACATGCCAACTTATCAATCAACTGAATCCTCAATGCTCAGTCAATCAACCCAAATCTCAACCTCATTAGGTTATCTCATCTCAACTCATCTTAGTTCCTTATCAACTCAACCAATCAAGGAAGACAATCAGACTCAAACTCACAAACAAACAGTCATTCAAAGTCACTCACTTACACTCATCATGTAATGCAAGCAAAATGTAACCATGAACGTGAAATTATAGTATAATGTGCTCCTCACTCTCAATTATGCACAACATACTCAACTCATACAATCAAACTCAAACCTCAACTCAATCCATGTATAGATTTTATGAAAATCATTTAATTTAGGGTCCATGCTAAGAAATATAAGGTACATATGTCAATCTTAAATATGCGGTCATGAAATAAAATAATTATCTCATATATCATCATAAGACCTCATGATAAATGTAGGGATTCAATAATTGGATGATAGAATTTTCAAAACTCAACTCTTGTTCTCAATTTCGACTCAAATAGGTGAAAGGGGTGTGTGAATGAGTGTAGTTCAACATTTTAGTAAGCCTTACATACCTAGAAATAGAATAATAAAACTCCAATCCATCTTTGTGTTTGAACTAGAAACCCTCGCTCTTCTCCCTCCTTTAGTGCTCTGAAGAAATCCTTAAGCGTGAAGAATGGTAAAAGTACACTTAGGGTTCTGTTTTAGGACTTTATTTATGTCTAAAATAGCTAAGGATTGTGTTAAAAAGGGATAGGAATAGACAAAAATACCCTTCCTAAAAACTGCCGACAGGTTTTACGAGACCACATCTATGGGCCGTAGATGACCTCTCTTAGAAAAAGGGGGTAAAAAAGTTTGAGTTACTGGAACTCATCATAGAATCCATGAAACCCCTTCTACGGGCCATAAATATTTCTATGGGCCATCTGATAACTTGTAACTCTAAATACTAAAAAGTTGCTTCCTGGACCACCAACTCACGAGACCTATTTTACGGGTCATGGAATATTATGTAGGTCGTATGTTGTCTTGTACATTGGACTCAAACTTAGAAAACTTCACCAAGTCACCTGGGGATCTACGAGGCCTCATCTACGGGCCATCAATCTCTCTATGGGCCATTAAAGGCTCTCAGGGTTTCTCTTCCTATAACTTTTCTCAGTCATTATTACAGTTTTCTCTATGCATCTACTCAGAATTGGTGAAAGAGTTAGGGAGTGTTACATTATCTCCCCTTGGTATCATTCATCCTCGAACGATGAGAAATAGTAAACTTACCTAAGGCACGAATCTCTCTATGGAGTCTAAATATCAAACGGCTCTCATCTCACTCATGTAGCCAATCAGTCAAGAAATTTAGCAAGTAAAACAATTAAAAAGTCAACATATCAAATCAATCCTCACTCACACTCTAGAGCTCTATCATCTATCAAACTCATAAAGAAAGAAGAACTCAAGGAATAGGAAATCAGGGATTTAGAAAGAGATTATTACCATCAACTCTCTAATCATCAGCGAGAAGGAATAACTGAGGGTACTTGGCCTTCATATCTTCCTTCGCTTCCAAAGTAGATTCATCTATAAATTGGTTTCACCATAACACTTTGACCGATGCAAAATCTTTGGTTCTTAGCTTGCGGATGATCAAGGATTTGGATAGGAATCTCCTCATAACTCAAGTTGTTTTTACTCCAATACTCTTAATGGGCACAACTAATTATGGATCTCCCAAACACCTTTTAAGCATGGAAACAAGGAAGACCAGGTAGATGGGCATTAACTCTGGTGGTAGCTCCAACTCATAAGCTACATTGCCCACTCTCCTTATAATCTGATAAGAGACAATATACCTTGGGTTCAACTTCCCGTTCTTCCAAAATGGCATCACATGCTTCATAGGTGACACCTTCAAATACACCTAATCATCGACCTCAAACTCTAAGTCGCTCCTTCTAACATTTATGTAGGATTTCTATCGACTCTGTGCAGTCTTCAACCTTTCTCGAATGATATTTACTTTCTCAATAGCCTAATGTACCATGGCCCAATCAATTTTGCTTCACCTACCTTGAACCATCCAATCAACAATCTACATCTCCTCCCATGGAGTGCCTTATATGGGTCCATCTGAATACTCGAATGGAAGCTGTTGTTTTAGGAATACTTAATCAGAGGAAAATGGTTATCCCAATTACATTTGAAGTCAATGGCATAGACTCTCAACATACCGTTCAATGTCTGAATTGTGCGTTCTGCCTTGCAATTAGTCTATTGGTGGAAACACGTGCAAGGTTCACCTGTGAACCTAAGCCTCTCTGAAAGGATCTCTAAAATTAAGCAGTAAATTGGGTTCCTCTGTCTGAGATGATAGGCAAAAGGACTCCATGCAATCTAACAATATCCTTTACGTATAGTTTGACATAATCCTTTGCAGTGTCAGTCATCTTTATTGCCAAAAATTGAGTAGATTCGATCATTCGGTCAACTATCACCCAAATCCAATCGTGCTATCTGTGAGACCTCAGTAAACCTATGACGAAGTCCATGTTGATCATCTCCCATTTCCATTCTGGAATCTCAAAGTTTTGAGCTACTCCATGTGGCCTTTGAGGTTCAACTTACTTGTTGACTATCGGGGGACTTGGAGAGCAATATCTCTTTTCATTCCACTCCACTAGTAGACTTCTCTCAACTCATGGTACATCTCCGTTGATATTGGGTAAATGGAATATCTGGAATTATGGGCCTCCGCCATGATTCTTTTTCGAAGACCATCAACATCTTGAACACACAATCTACCTTGGTACCTCAATACTCCATCTCCCCCTTTGGTGAAAGTCATTACTTTGTGCCTATGTTTATCTTCCTTCAACAATTAGAGTAAGATAGGATCTTGGTCTGCTTCTCCTTTACCTCTACTACAAGTAATGATGTAGACTCGTTATGCACAAGTATTCCACCTTCACCATATTCATCGAGTTGAACCCCAAATCTCGCTAGTATGTGCGCCTCTTTAGCCAACTCCTTCTTCTCTTCTTCCATATGAGCAGTGATCCCCATAGACAACCTACTAAAAGCATAAACAACCAAATTAGCTTTACATGGATGGTAGAGGATGCTCATGTCATAGTCCTTAACTCAAGCCATCTCCTCTACCTTAGATTAAGCTCCTTATAGATGAAAACATATCGAAGGCTCTTATGGTTTATGAATACATTGCAATGCACTCCATATAGATAGTGACACCATAGTTTGAGAGAAAACAGCACTGCTACCAATTCCATGTTCTGTATGGGATTATTTTTCTCATGCAATTTGAGTTTCCCGAAAGCATAAGAAACAACTTTACCCTTCTGTATCAATACACATACCAATCCCCCTCTTGAGGCATCACAATTAATAACAAACCCGTCAGCTCCTTCCGGTAAAGTCAATAATGTGACAGTAGTCAACCATGTTTTTAACTTTTGGAAACTGTTCTCACACTTATCAGACCATTGAAACTTGACCTTCTTCTGAGTCAGTCTAGTTAATGGTACAAATATGGAATAAAATCCTTCAACAAATCTGCAGCAGTAACCAGCCAATCCCAGAAAATTCCTTATATCTGTTGGAGAGGTTGGTCTAGGATAGTCCTTAACCACCTCAATCTTTTGAGTATCCACTCGTATACCATCTCCAAAAATAACATGGCCTAAGAATGCCACTGATTTGAGCCAATCTCACACTTTGAAAACTTTGCATATAACTCATTATCCCTGAGCATTTGTAAAGCGATTCTAAGGTGATTGGTATGCTCCTCCTCATCTCTAGAATAGACCAAAATATCATCAATAGATACTATTACAAACATGTCAAGATACTATCTGAATACTCTGTTCATCAAGTCTATGAAGGTCGTGAGCACA
This sequence comes from Solanum medicagineum, assembly GCA_026153255.1. Lineage (NCBI taxonomy): Eukaryota > Viridiplantae > Streptophyta > Magnoliopsida > Solanales > Solanaceae > Solanum > Solanum medicagineum. Next base: position 13,086 of record JAPFFP010008676.1, read on the forward strand.
TTGGTCAACCCAAAGGATATCATGGAAATCTCAAAGTGACCAAATTGGTTCGAAAATCCATCTTCGGGATGTTATATTCTCTCATCTTCAACTTATGATATCCTGATTGGAGGTCTATATTAGAGAAGAAAGTGGCATCCTGAAGTTAGATAAATAAGTCGTTGGTCATCGGATGGGGATACTTATTCTTGATTGTCACGTAATTCAACTAGATGTAGTCAATACACATTCTAAGGAAACTATCCTTCTTTCGCACGAACAAGATCAGAGCACCCCATGGAGAGACACTCGGCCTTATGTATCCCTTCTTTAGCAAGTCTCTTAACAGCTCCTTCAAATCCTTCAACTCTGTAGGGGCTATTCTATATGGCAGAATAGAGATAGGCTAGGTGTCAGCAAGAACATCAATTCCGAAATCAATCTTCCTATTAGGAGGGACCCAGGGCAGATCCTCAGGAAACTTACTCACAACTAGGATGGACTCAAAAGTAAAAGGCTCAATATCATCAGACATAAGTCGTATGAGGTGACACGGGCCTTGAGGTAGGAAATAAACCTACCTTTTGACGCAACAGAATCTCCTTTCCACTCAATAACGGGCTCATTCGAAAACTAGAATTGAAAGTTATGTTTTATAATCAACAGATGCATAAAATGTGTGAAGCCAATCCATGCCAAGGATCTCATCGAAATCCACCATCTCTAGCTCAATCAAATCAGCAAGAGTATCCCTATGATAGATTAACACCACACAATCTTTATAGAGCCACTCGGCTTGAATCAACTCACCAGTAGGAGTAGAAACAGAAAAAGGCTCAAGAAAGCATTCAGGAAGGATCCTAAATCTACTAGCCACATATGGCATCACAAAGGAACATGCCGCACTTGGATCAAATAAAGCATTTGCAGTGAAAGGTAAAGACTTGAAGCATACCCGTCACAACATCTGGTGCAACCTCTTGGTCCTATCAATTCCTTATCACATATAGAGGATTTGTCGCACCATCTGTCCCTGGTGCAACATCTCTCTGGTTAACTCTCACTGGTGGTGCAGCGGCAGAGGACTGGGCCTTATTGCCCCATATTAGACACTCCCTTTGAAAATGGCTTGGCTGGCCATACTTGTATCAAGGATTCCCTCTATCTCTACACTCCCTTAATGCATCCTGCCATAATTCCCACAAGGTGGCTCCCCTTTCGAGCCAGGGGTCACACTTTTCAGAGACTGTGAACCTTGTGCTATAAAGTTTGGCTAACCTTGGGACTTTTGGTCATATCTCTTACTCGGTGTTGGTGCACTGGCAGATGAAGGTGGTGACCTCGACTGGAACGTGCTACTATTTCCATTTCCTCTCTTCGCAACCTCATGGCTATAGGTTTTGGCCCTTTTATTTTTGATCTCCTCCCTATCCTGTTTCCTTTCCTCATTAGCTTGCTAGACCATCAATCTGCCTATGTCCATGTCATTCACAAGCATAGCTCCTCTCCTATATTTCTTCGGCCATTTGTTCAACCCATCAACATACAAACCCATCCTAGTTTTCATGTCTGAACCATCTCAGAAGCATAGCGATATAGCTGCATGAAATTAAGACCATATTCCTTCATCGTCATAGAGCCTTGTTTCAAATTCAAGAACTCTCTTACCTTGGCCTCTCTCATATCTCTAAGAAAGAAGCACCCCAAGAAAGCTTCCTCAAACATTGCCCAAGTCATAACTGGGTAATCCTTTTCTCCATTCTTCTTCAAATGGTCATACACAGCCTAGCAATACCATGGAGTTGGTAAGAAGTCAACTTAACCCTATCGACTTTGGTCACATGCATCACCTGGAACACTTTCTATATCTCATCAATGTAGTTCTCAGGATCATTAATGGGTGTAGATCCCATGAACTCAGGTTGGTTCATCCTTAAGAACTCTCAAACTTTGGATATGTCCTGCACATCCGGTCTACCCACTCCTTATCTAACAGCAAGTGCTGTCACAATCTAGGCTAAGGTCTAAATAGCCTGATAAAGCTCAACATTCCAGATGTTAGCCTATGATGGCTGCCCAGGGACAGTCTGAGCAATGGCTTCACCATGATTTTTGGGATCAGATTGGTTAACCAATCTTTCTTCCTAGCTGGATGACCTTTTCCTCTAACAACTTTTCTTGGAGGCACGATCACAATCTTGTAAACACGTAACACACAGATTAGCAGAGAGCTTTCATAGAGTTTAACTCTATAGCATCAGTCAGAATACGAAAGAAGTATAAGCCTTCCTAATGTCATATAGCCTTTTACTTATAAAGTGTGGTGCACAACACACCCATAACTAAGACTCTACTAGACACGGCTTCATAGACTCCCTAGGGCTCTTGAACTCTGTGCTCTAATACCAAGTTTTTCATGCCTTGGGAGGGTTCCCTTGGCATGGTTATAACATGAGGAACCATTACTGGTTCCCCAAGAGAACCACCTGGCCTCATCATCACATCAACTCGAAAGGAGAAGAAAATTCTCATTAAAAAGGATAGCATATCGATAAGTTTAGAAACAATAAATACTCAACAAAATCATCTACTCAAGGTCTATGAATCTTCTTATCAACAATATAGATGGTAACATGATAGGCCATGGATACCTCAAATCCAAGAAAGAAAGTACTAAGTCAAAATAGGAAATAAAAAGACACCTCCGAAAAGCAAGGGGGGCTCACCAACTCTAGAATACACTGATCAAGACCACAATGATTCATGGGCTGAAATCCTCTATCACCTATATCTACATCATGAAATGATGCAGGTCCAAATGTATGTCTGTATATATAATATATTGGTATGTAAAATGGCTCAAGAAAGTAAAGCTTTGCTCATTCACCTCAACTCAAACAACTCATTCTCAAAATCAATATATGCAAGTTTAAAGTAAATCATACTTTTAAAATAGACTCAATCGAAATAAACAAAGTTTAAAATGTCATGCTCAATCAGTGATTACTTAGGAGTTTCTCTTAACCGACATCCAATCCTACCACCTTTTTTGTTCATGTACAATGATGCTGATATCATTGCCACGCCCGTTCGAAACTTGCTAATGTAAAGGACGATCAACTGTCTCATGGATCCATAGTGAATGTCCATTATCTGGGACAAGAGCCGTCAGACAATATTGTACGACTATCCTACACTGAAAACGTAGTTCTGTAGGTTAAAACAGATATTTACTCAATCTTAGCTCAGTGCTCGGTACTCCTTCCTAGTCTAAAACATGCTCAACTCATCAATCAACTCAATCCTCAATACACAGTCAATCAGCCCAAATCTCAACCTCAATAGTTTATTTCATCTCAACTCATCTCATTTTTGTCATCAACTAAGCCAATCAGACTCAACTCAGACTCAAACAACCATTCAAACTCATATTAGACTCATCATGTAATGCAAGCAAGCCAAATGTAACAATGAACACGCAATTATAGTACAATGTGCTTCTCACTGTCAATCATGCATAATATACTTAACTCATACAGTCAAACTTAAACCTTAACTCAATCCATGAGATTTTATGAAAATCATTCAAATTAGGTAAAATAGTATAAGGTACATATGTCAATATCATATATATAGTCATGAAATACAATAATTATCTCATAGATCATCATAAGACCTCTTGATAAATGCAATGATTTAGTAATTGGATGATAGAATTTTCAAAACTCAACTCTTGTTCTCAATTTTGACTCAAATAAGTGAAATAGGCGTGTGAACAAACATAGTTCCATACTTTAGTAAGCCTTACATATGAAACGACCCCAACCCGAAAATGTGCCTTGGAAATGCCCAGATTTGTAATTTCTATATATCTCAAAATCCATGCGTGATATCAAAAATTCAACTTCGTATTCTTATTCAGGGGGAAAAATTGAGTGGGAAGAGGGTCTAACCCCAATTTTAGAGTGAACGATTAATAATTTTGATTTTCAAAGTGGCCGAATTCCAGGGAGTAGGCGTGCCCCTAGCTTGACGTGGCCAGGGCGCGCTAGTGTATTATTTTGTGCCCAGTTTTCCCTTTCCGATCCAAGGACTTAAGTTGGGCCTAAACCTTCCATATGTAAAAATACTTATATATATTTCACCTTCATGTCATACTAGACATCCCCCAAAACCCTCCCAAACACTTAGGCTAATATTTCTCTCAAAATTCAAGTGCCAAGTCTCTTCTCAGATCTTAAGGAATTCATCCAAGCTTCAAGTCTCCATTTCCAATCTTCATCAAGAAATTTTCCAAAGCTAAGGTATGTGGGTTTCAACCATTGGGTCCTTTCACCCATGGTTCCCAAGCTTTCTTTTACCTAAAATTACATGATTTAAAGTTAATTTACTCATAGGTCTAACTTCTTATGAATTTTACTGCACACTATGTTGGGGTTTTATGAAATTGTGATTGTTTTAGTCTGTTTAGCTATGAATCTAAGATCTATTGTGAGATTTGATGAAGGTTTTTGATGTATATTGTTTGAGGGTGTTACCAAGTATATATTGATGATTTTACCTTGAATTTTCTAGCATGATTTCAATCTTGAATTGCAGGATTTTACACTAGCACTACACACTCGCCAAGTGTTTGATAAAATGTCTGGATTATGTATCTTGAGTTGTTGAAGGCCTAATGCATGGAATATGAGTTGAATAATCTTATGATGATAAAAGAAATGTATATCTATGGTATTTTGCTCAATATTGTTGTGAGATGACCACTTTCATGGAGGGTGTGATGTTTATTAATTGGATTGAGGGGTTGATACCTTATTAACCTAACAAGGGGTTGATACCTCATTAACTTAATTGAGGGGTTGATACCTCATTAACCTAATTGAGAGGTTGATACCTCAATCACCTAGGATGGAAGGTGGTACGTTTGACAACCAGTCAAGGGGTTAGTACCTTGATAAACTATGAACTCTATGATGATGGTCTCTTCTTTCACATGTATTATGTTCTATATAAGTATGATTTTACTTCAAGCATCATTCATGCATGTCATATTGTTATTATGCTATCAATTGTCTATGTATATGCATTTCGATTATATTGCCTATCTCTTGTAACATTGCAACCTACATACTTGGTACATTCAAACGTCCTAACACATACTCTATGCCTAGATGATGTTACCATGTTGGAACTAGAACTCCATTTGGTCATCCTCATCCTCCACGTGGCCAGTGGTTCCTATGCAAGCTAGTTGGTGAGTCCTCCACTCCGAGGACAATGTCTATGTTCTTATTCTATTTATTAAAGACTCTCTTTCTTTATCGTATGCTTTGACTATGAGGGTGAGCTCGGTTGCTTATCTTGGCCCCCGCTAAGTTCTATATTAGAGGTGTTGTTGGACAAGTTATGTATTATGCTTGAGCTTTGATTCATCTATGTTACTCAAGTACTTAACGCTATCCCTTAGTCCCCAATTTCCCCTTGTTTATGTTTCTTTTGTTGTTCTATGTTACTTCCATGACCAAGGATGTGTTATGTTAAGAGGCTTGCTTGGGGTCCCTTCGATTTCCCTATGTGTCGTGTCACGTCCAGAACCTAGTTTCGGTCGTGAAAACATACCTGGAAATAGAAGAAACAATAAAACTCCAATTGATCTTCGTGTTTGAACTAGAAAGCTTGCTCTTCTCCCTCCTCTTGTTCTCTCAAGAAATCTCGAAATGTAAAGAATGGTGAAAGAACATTTCGGGTTCTATTTTAGGACATTATTTAATTCTAAAACAGCTAAGGATTGGATTAAAAAGATATAAGAATAGACAAAAATACCCTTCTTAATAAATGCCAACAGGTTCTACGAGAACATGTCTATGGGCCATACAACCTTTTACAGGTCGTAGATGACCTCTCATAGAAAAGGGGGGTCCAAAAGTTTGAGTTACTGGAATTAATCATAGAATCCACGAAACCCTTTTATGGGCTGTAAATATTTCTATGGACTGTCTGATAACTCGTACCTCAATATACTGAAAAGTTGCTTTTTGGACCACCAACTCATGAGACCTATTTTATTGGTCGTGGAATATTTTACAGGTCGTATGTTGTCTAATAAACGGGCATTAGACTTAGAAACTTTCACCAAGTCACCTGAGCTCTATGAGGCCTCATCTACAGGTCGTAGATCTCCCTATGGGCCGTAAATGGCCCTCATGGTTTCCCTTTTAGTTACTTTTCTTAGTCGTTTTCTCAGTTTCTTTGTGCATCTACTAAGACTAGGTGGAAAGAGTTAGGGGATGTTACAGTAGGAACGACCAAGTCCCCATGATTCATGGACCTATGGTAAAAATTAGATTGCTCTCAATATAATAATTTCCTAGTTGAGTAGTTATCCTTTTTCTTCCACTTATGTTCTTAGTTTCCTTTTTCAAAGTTAGGTAATTGGTTAATTGCTATTCATACATTAGCGAGTATGTACTGTTCGATTGGATTAGCTAGTTGTGTGTGTCATAGGGCCAGACCTGAAGGGTGGTCCGTTGATAGGAGTAGTGGAATAAAATTAGAGAAAATTAATGAAGATAATTGGTCAATACTACACAAAGAATTTATAATTGAGTAATATTTAATTTAAACAATTGGCCTATGGATAATATTAACCTCTCACATGAACATTCATAACCTATTAAAATATTACGATAGAAAAGGACTTTATGCTTACCCAACCATGCACTGAACAAATAAAATATCATATTATATGCAAGTGAATTTGTAATAACCCTCCAGAACAATTTATCCACTCCATTTTCCTTTTAGTGTTTAGATCATTCTTATAGCGACCCATGTCATTTCTGACCTTCTAGCACTGATAGCATGGTTATCCAGTTACTTGTTTAGTTTTTATACCAGTTTTCATGTTTTGGATATCCTAAAGTTTGAACAATTGACTTCAGTCAAAACTCTAGGAAGATGGACCCAAAATTGAATTTTAAGGGTTCCATTAGCTTTGAAATGATCAAATTAGACTAGGAGCATGGTCGACACTAATATCGAGACCCTCGGTGTCAGTTTGTACCATGTTTTTCGTTTTAGCCGTTAAAATTAACAAATGGGTAAATTTTGTCATCATTCTTTAAAATTGAAATCAGATGGTCATTCTAACAATGTGGTTAGCTCTAGAATGTTGAGATTTAGAAAGAATGACCATTAATTAAACCATCAAGTCTTCTAGACTCATTCTGAGCACCACAATATTTGGTTAAAAATGGCCTTGGGAGTGGATCCACTATCAATCATAAAGCCTTATATGGAATTTCAACTGCACCATTGAGTTTGAAACATCAAATCTATTAGGATAACACAGTTTTTTGCATTCACAGGGTTCCAAATAAATTCTAAATATCTTGTAAAAAATTTCGGACTTGGTGAAAATCAGTATTTCAGTTGATACCTGATGTAGGAGAAATTCCCTTCTACAACTGCGAGCTCCAGACCACGACAGTGGAGGTCAGGCCTATTTTGTTATTTGCATTTACGATAGTGGAAGTTAGTCCTATTTTCAAAAACATTTTCCGGGTGATATCTTTCTACCTATCATTACACTTTGTTGTCGCTATGATTATCATTACACTTTGTGTTGTATGATTATCATTACACTTTGTTGTTGCTATAGATCTTTTTGGGGTGGACTTTACTGTTTCTTATTCAACTACTGGTATAATTATGTTTCTTATATTGATTGTCGTGCTTTTGTACTTATCTTCTTCTTGTTTTACTCAAGATATAATGCAAAAAAGTTAGTCAATTCTATAGAATAGTAATCCTCTGCTGAAGGACCTTCTCTCTTGCCTGTACGTTGTGGATTGCATGATACATATTGCCCATTCTTGTACTTCATTTAGCATATAGTTATAGAACTATAATTTATTGTCCTTTGTGAGCTTTCCCATAGATTTTGGAATCTCATTGTTTGTGTACTTATCTTATTAGATTGCCTTGTATTTTTAATGTTTGTATCAACTGTAGGATTAGTATTTTTCTTGATAGTTTGTTGTGTCTTGGGTTACTAGTCTCTATTTTAGTGGCATTGGGACCTGATGGTGGATTAAGGTCATGTCGTCAGTTAGAATTGGAGGCCACAGGTCGTGGTTGTAAGAGGGGAACAGAGCATACTTAAGTTAAAAGTAGGGTCATGGAATATAGGATCACTTACAGGTAAGTCCATAGAGCTAGTAAAGTATCTTAAGAGGAGACAAATCAATATAGCGTGCATTCAAGAGACGAGGTGGGTAGGCACCAAAGCCCAACACGTAGACGGGTTTAAATTATGGTATTCAGGTTGTCCTAGGGATAGAAATGGGGTAGGTATTCTAGTAGATGAGGACCTTAAGGAGTATGTGGTTGAGGTTAGGAGAACTAGTGATAGGATAATGTTTATCAAACTTGTGGTCCGTAGTCAGGTAGTGAATGTAGTTAGTGTCTACACGCCCTAAGTGCGCTTAGCAGAGGAAGTCAAAAAGCGTTTTGGGAGGAGTTGGATGAGGTTGTCAGAGGTATACCTATTATAGAAAAAATCTTCATTGGGAGAGATTTAATGGACATATCAGTGCAACTTCTAGCGGCTTTGAAGATGTCCATAGAGGCTTTGGTGTTAAGTATAGTAATAGAGGATGGATGTCTATCTTGGATTTTTCCAAAGACTTTGAGTTTGTTATTGCAAACTCATGCTTCCTAAAGTGGGAGAATCACTTGATTACCTTCTGTAGTACAGTAGCTAAGACTCAGATTGACTACTTACTCATCCAAAAGGGGTGACAGAAGCCTTTGTAAGGATTGCAAGGTTATTCCGAGTGAAAATATCTCCACTTTACATAGGGTCCTAGTGATGGACCAAGAAATTAAGAGGAAAAAAAAAGAAGGAGGTTACTTTTTGCCCAACCAAGGATTAGATAGGGAGGCCTGACTTTGGCTCTTTCTCAAGAGATTTGAGACAAATTGAGAAGTTTAGGAGCTTTGAAGAGTAGCGGAGATGTGAACAGTATGTGGGACACTACTACTGGTTGAATTAGAAAAGTAGCTACCGATGTATTAGGGGTGTCGAGAGGGACTTTTGGTGGACTTCAGGTTGATTGGTTGTGCAATGGAGTAGTTTAAAGCAAAGTGAAAGCTAAGAAGGTTGCTTACATGGAGTGGTTGGAGTGTAGGGATGAGGATGAGGGAGTGATGATTGAAGGAGATTTATAAGAAGCCAAAAATGGAAGCAAAGATGGTGATGAATAGTGCTATGACAATAGCATTTGAGCAACTAGATGTGGAGCTAAGTGGTAAAATGGGAAACAAGAGATTGTATAGGCTCGCTAAAGAGAGAGGAAGGAAAGCTCGCGACTTGGATCAATTGAAGTTCATCAAGGATGAAGAGGGTGAGGTGTTGGTGGATTAGATTTCTATTAAGCTAAGGTGGCAAGGTTACTTTCATAAACTTTTAAACAAAAAATGACATAGAGATATTGAGTTGGGTGAGTTGGCACACTCCGAAAGTCATTGTGATTTTGAATATTGCAGGCGCTTCAGAGTCAGGGAGGTTAGACGGGCTAATTATTAGTAGGATGAAGAGAGGGAGGGCAATCGGATCTGATGAGATTTCGGTAGAGTTTCGAAAGTACATGGTCAAGGATGGCATAGAGTGGTTGACTAAACTGTTCATTGCTACTATGAAGACTGCCATGATGCCCGATGAATGGAGGAGGAGTACAATGGTTCTACTGTAAAAGAACAAAGGGGATATTCAAAACTTTAACAACTAAAGGGGTATCAAGCTGTTAAGTCATACTATGAAGGTCTGGGAGAGAGTGGCGGAGATGAGGGTGAGAAAAGTAGTGTCTATCTTAGAGAATCAATTTGGATTTATGCCGGAGCGGTTGATTACTGAAACAATTCATCTTGTTCGGAGATTAGTTGGGAAATGTATGAAAAGAAAGAAGGACGTTCATATGGTGTTCATTGATCTTGAGAAGGCTTATGACAGTTTCGAGGAATGTCCTATGGAGGTGCTTAGAGGTGAAAGGTGTCCCTATGGCATATATTAGGGTGATAAAGGACATGTACAATAAGCCGAAACTCGAGTAAGAACGGTAGAAGGAGATTCAGAGTATTTTCCTACAGAGATGGGACTTTATGAAGGATCCGTATAGCCCTTTTCTGTTTGCCTTAGTGATGGATGAGTTGACACGATCTATTCAAGAGGAGGTTCCATGGTGTATGCTATTTGCAGAAGACATAATATTGATTGATGAGACTCGGGCAAAAGTTAATGATAGATTGGAGGTCTTGAGACATGCTTTGGAGTCTAAAGGGTTCAAACTAAGCAGGACCAAAACAGAGTACTTGGAGTGCAAATTTACTGTTGTGGGGGATGAAGCTGACATTTATGTGAGACTTGCTACTCAATATATTCACAAGAGAGAAATTTTAAGTATCTTGGGTCAATCATCCAAAGTAAAGGTGATATCGACGATGACGTCACACACCGTATTGGGGCAGCATAGAAAAAATGGAGGCTTGCTTATGGAGTATTGTGTGATAAGAAGATACCAGCTAAACTCAAGGGTATGTTTTACATGATGGTGGTTAGACCGTCCTTGCTGTATGAGGTGGAGTGCTGCCCAATCAAAAACTCACATATTAAAAAAAAACAAGTCGCAGAGATGATGATGTTGAGATGGATGTCTGGACATACTAGGAGTGTTAAGATTAGGAATGAGACCATTCGGGAGAAGCTAGTGGTAGCTATTGTGGCTGACAAAATAAAGGAAGTGAGACTATGATGGTTTGGACATGCGCAGAGGAGAAGCACCAATGCTCCTATTAGGGATGCGAGAGGTTGGATTTGGGATTAACCTGGAGCCGTAGAGGTAGACAAAATAAGTATTAGGGGAGGTGATCAGCCAAGATATTGTGAAACTTGATCTCACCTAGGACATGACCTTTGATAGGAAGGATTGGAGGTCGTGAATTAGAGAGTAATAGGTTAATCGGTTAGTAGGTTTAGGTTGATGTCTGGCTATGAGGCATAGTAGGGTAGTAGGTTTAGTCATGCCTTTATATCTTGTGTTGCCATTATTCGCCTTATATATGTTAATTTTATTGATTTTGCATATCATCATATATTTAGTTGCTAATCACTCTTTTTATTTACCTTTCCTTTCTTCGTTGTCTTTGATATATAGTTTATTTTGCTTATGGGTTTTTAAGATGAGTGTTCCTAGGAAATAACCTCTCTATCTCTATGAGGTAGTGGTAAGGTCTGTGTACATTCTACCCTCTCTAGATCCCACTTGTGGGATTCCACTAGGTATGTTGTTATTGTTGTATTTCTAAAGGGACCAGTGCGATCGCAGAGGTTTGTGACACTAGGACTCCAAGTTTGTGGAGGTGGATGTGCTTGTAATACACGATAACAGGGTGCTATGCACTCAATCGCGGAGGTCATTTCAGTGGAGTATACATATATATGCCCTTGGTGCGAAATAGATTATTTGCTCATCATCAATCAAAGATATCTCTGGCAGTTCAAGTCTAAATTGGACAATTCAGTGCTCAAACTTAAAGGATGTTTCACAAGGAACGCATTGGTAAGTGTAGAATCAGAGTTGAAAATTTTGATTGAGGTAAAAATGTTATTTTTATGCTGATTTTTGAAATTTTTGAAATGGTTATCACACAGTCATTGGGAGCTAATATCTTGGTCATTTAGACCCATTTGTAGCGATTCAAGATTCTAATTTATGTGAAATTTCATAAGGAATATGTTGGTGAACTTAATGTTTGGATTGAGGTAGAAATTTGAATTTAACTGCTGATTTTGGAATTTTTTGGCTGGATTTTTGAAGAAATTTAGGAATCAATAACTTTAGAATTCGGAGTTCCTTTTCATTGATTCTTAGGTCCAAATTGTTAATTTTTTGCAAGGACTGTCTGGCGTAATCGAAAAGTGCATTGGAGGCTTTGTTGGAGGTAATTTTGATGTCGAAGCTATTGTCCCCCTTCTTGAAAATTCTTGTTATTTTGTAAATATTATTTGATTCTAATTCCTTTGTTTTAAGTGTTGAATCATGAAAACTGTGGGGTACAGGCCCCAAATTATATTTTAAACCTTTTTATGGGGTTTATTTCAGAATTTCTATTACAGGTCCCACAACTTCAATTTTGACCCGATTTTGGGTTCGACTGTGAAAATTATGTTCTAGGTGTCAAAATTTCTTTTCATTATGTAGATGAATAATTTGATAGTGCGGCAGTGAATGTAGGTGATTTTGGTGTGGATATCTATTTTGGGGAAGATTTATAGTGCATGTGATCGACTACACTGGCTCTTCTTCTTGACTATCTCTTTTTTAGGATGTGTAGTATAAATTTCATCATGATTTCGATCATAATTGCCTTGATTCCCACCACGTTTCCTTCTCTCTCAATATTGTAACCATTGACTGAGCCTTAGACTTGGATATGCTTTATGGGATCTTAGCTAGAGATTGTGGTTGTGTTAGGCAATGTTATGGCGTGTTCGAGACTGTAGGGATCCTGTAGTCAACCTTAGATTACGTTAAGCCTTAGGCTAGCGAAGTTCCTTTTTAGGCATTAGTTTAGGGTCGTAGTTCTGCTATTTTACAAATGTCATGTAATAGTGCATGGTTGGGGACTCTTATGGCGGCTATAGTTAATTTTGGCTTCCAGTGGGATTCATTACGGTAATTGTTTGAGCTAGTGCCAAAGTTTTTTGGTAGACTACCGTAGTTGTAGGTTAGCTTGTGATTCATTTGGGATAGAAATGATGAATTACGGTGAGATGTGTTGTGGACAAGAGTATTTGTAATGACCTATTAGTCAATTTTGGGCTTATCTTTAAAAATTACTCTTTTACCCTTTTGTAAGTTGTTTTGGCCATAATTTAAACTATTTCAATGATTGGAGTTGAAATCCAGAGTTTTAAAAGTTGATAATATGAGTTTTGGTCGTTTTGGAAATTTAAGTTGTTAAAAAAGTGATTTTTGCACAATTATGAGTTTCGAGTGTGAAATCGGAGATTCATCGATTCTACTAGCTCTGGACGTCAAAACTGAAAAATAGGAAGTGGTGAAACTGAAATCGGAGTTAAAACTAGGTTTTTAGGCCATAAGTTGCTTTTTTGTCATTTTCGGAACCAAAGTTTGACTTTGGTCAATTTTCTGAGTTCAGAAGCTCAGATCGAAATTCCAACAGTTCCATCAGTTCCGGATGGAGAAACTAACGCTAGAAATGGTCTTGTCATTTTTAGAGTAGCAAGGACAGTTTTAGTATATTGCGTTTTAAATTAGTTCATTTGACTTGCATTAGTGAATATGTCGTGGAGTCCTTGGAAACTAATTAATTTTTTCGTTGAGTTTGGATCACTGTTTTTGGTATGGATACATATTTTGTTTTAGAAATTCTTGTTTTGAATAAGTTCTAAATGCCTATTCTGAGTTTCCATTGTTGTCTAATTTCAGCTGATGTAGTTTCTGGTGCAGCCTATATTAGTAATCCGCATTTGCGGCCTGTGCTTCGCGTTCGTGGATGATCACCTCATCCTTATCCACATTTGCAGACAAGGGATCCACGTTTGCAAAGCATTGTTAGACACTCACCCTTCGCGTTCGCAGGACCCCACCCTCATTCACGGAGCACATTTTGCCTGAGCAGTTTTAAAACCCGACAATCACCATTTTTATTCCATTTTCTAACTTATAAATCTTTTGGGGCGATTTTGAGAAGAGCTTTTCGAAGATTTAACTTGGGTAAGTGTTTCTAATTCTAATTTATGTATTTTCTATGAGTTTTATCTTGGTATTGAATTAAATTTCATGATTTTGAATGTCCAAAATTGGGATATTTTATATTTGATTTGAAAACTTTAAAGTGTGATTTCTCCTTATAATTAAACTCGATTTTGTGTGATTTCCACCTACAGACTCCATTTTTTTGTGTAGAACTTGATTTTAAAGTCAATTTTAAGATTCAAGAACTTTAAATTTTAGCCCTAATTTTGACCATTTTCCCCTAATCTGAACTCAAGCCACTATGGGTATCAAAATGCACCTCTTGATGTATAGTATCCATTTTTAATAGTAGTTGATTGATCCGAGGATCATTTGGAGGCTTGAGCTTTTTAAAAGCTTGTCTGAATGCATTTTCCACATTGAGGTAGGTTCAGCTAACCTTTGGGACTGGATTTGAGTAATTATGCATGTTTATGTGATAGTTGTGAGATGTAGACTGAATTATGAGACTATGACTTCAAATGATTGAAGTTGGTGTAAATATGATATTGTTTATGCCAAAAATTGAGTAAATGGTGATCCTATTGATGAATTGATATGGAAGTCATGAGCTGTGAGGTAATTTAGATTATTAAGATAATATGAGAATTTGCATAAGTTCTTGATAGCTTTGTGGTTAATTGATGATGAATGACAAGAATTTGGGAATTATGGGCCTATATGGGATTCTTGTGAAGCTTGTTTTAATGACATCTTGATTATTATTGAGTTAGCATTGATATGAGATAATGATGGCCCAGTGATATTTATTGACATACACGGTGTAGCCTGTTTGATAAAACGGTTGTTGCACCCATCTTATATTGACTAGTTGCATGTGTATGCACATTTATCTTACTAGATCATTTGCATTGGTATGCAAGTATCTCTTACTTGATCAATCGCATTGATATACATATTTCTTCTATTGACTAGATGCCTCAATATTCAAGTATCACTTACTTGATTAGTTGCATTGTCATGCACATATTTAACACTGAATTGGGTGCATCAATATGCACAGACCTCATTTCTAATTGGATTGCATTGATATGCATACATGTTATATATCACTAGTTGTATTGGTATACACACATTTAATACATGATTGGGTGCATTGTTATGCTCATATCTCATTACATTTGCATTATTTGAGACAATATGATCCATGTTGAGAGAATGGTTATGACATGCGATGCCTTGAGACACCCCATTATAAGTCCCGCAACTCCTCGAGATACTTCTTTTTTTGGCCCACGATGCCTTACTAAGTATTTGAGTACATGGCCTGTGATGCCTTCTGTTTCTATCTTGTAGCTTCGGCTCGATAGATGTGTACATCGGCTTCGTGGTGATCGTGATTTCACCTCATACATGGCCACTGACGCCATTGCATTCACCCTTACCTTTGCATTGTAACATTGGATTGGTTCACCTACTATAATTTCCATTATTCATGATTTTATTGTATTGTGTACTAACCCTATTCATGCAGGTGATATGGTTCTTCGTTATTACATACTTATTTGATTTCTCTTACCAAGTCGTTGAACATACTAGGTATATGACAGTGTACTCACCCCTACTCTGTTTCATCCCTACAGATCTAGCATAGAGGCCCACATAAGGTAGCCAATTCACTCTAATTGATCTTCACTGTATCCATCCAGATCCTTCTAATGAGGCTCACACTTTGAGTCATCGTGGGTCATTGGGATTTTCTCTATCAATTCCTTTTTGACTTTGTTTCAGAGATTATCCAATTCCTTTTTGACTTTGTTTCAGACATTTTTTGATGAGACAACTTTGTACATATGACAAGATAGTTGTATTTACTCTTCAGTACTATTTTAGATGCTCTTGTACTCATGACTCCAAGTTCTGGGTGATTTCTTATCTTATATGAGTTGTTTTAACCTATTTATCTTCCTTTAGGTGCGATCCAATTTTTGGTTGTGATAGTATTCTTGTATAGATTATAAAATTTGAGAAGCTTATTATGGCTATGGACTAGTTTAGTTGGCTCAGTTATGGACGTAGTTTTTGCAGTTTTTATTATGACAATTTCAACCTCTTATCATTTTGTTTGGGTCACTTGGCACTCCTATGTTGTATCCATAGTTATTGGTCTATGATGTTTCCGTGGAGTTTCACTCTTTATCTACATATACTTGTGTCAATATCAGTGGCTGGGCTTAAGGCCTTAATGATGGTGCAGCTGAACCCCGGCTTAGTCCCCTCAGCCTTCGCCTCTATAATGGTACATGTTTGTTTTCTTGAATCTTGTGTGACATTTTTGGATACTAGGGTGACATGCATTTCATTGGTTTTTCATGCATCCTACTTATGTGGTACGATCTCGGTCATGCACTGTTTCATTATTATGCAGGAGAGTGAGAGCAATTAAATAGTTTTCATATTATTGATATGATTCTATTTTTGACTAGTTGTATAGAATGGATGTTTACTCGATTTTTCTAGTTTTGTCATAATACCTACCACCTAGACCCATGTACTTTGGACTTGTTACTTTGATGTGTCCAAGACATACTTTTTTCTACTTAATATTATGAGAGGCACCTTGGATGACCTCTATTTTTATGATTTCACTAGACAACACATCAACTCCCTTTCTTCATTAACTACTATTATTCCTCTAGTATCACCGATAGAGATGATTATTATGATAAGTCCTGGTGTAGTGCTAGGCAGTGTGTACGGGTGTCCCAAGCCCCTATGGGACTTTATGTTTAGGAGACGTTACAAAAAATGAAGGGTGTAATGGGTCCTACCTTGCTAGCTAGGGTGGTGTAGATTTTACGACACTTGGTTATAGGTGTATGAGGGGTACCATGCATTACATTCACATGCATCGTCATCCCCAATATATCTTTGTTGCATGGTTGGTATCACTCAACCCGGCTACTCAAAGGAAGCAGGGGTGGTTGTCATCAGCATAATAATCAAACTGAAAGTTTGGGGATGATCCAACAGGGAATCATAGTTCAAGATAGAAGTGGCTCGTTATATTATGTAATTGTAAGATCTGGGGGGTTGCAATAATTAAAAATGAGAATCGGGCCACACAATTTCTTATTAACAATTTAATCAACAAATAAGGGAAGATGTTGCGGATGTGCAAATTTGGGAATCGATCTGCTAGCCTGGCCAAAATATTTGACTAAATTAGTTGATAGTTACTGAATAGGCTAGGTTGCTTGTAACCCATGTTTAGCTATGATACACGGGTGTTTCATATGAATCAACTATGAAATCATATCCAAACCGCCGAAGACACACTTGACATAAGAAGTCATAGTAAAACTCCTAATATCTTGGCCATTGAATCCATGGTTATGGACTTCAACTGAAACCCCAAGAGGTTTCCAACCATTATATCCATGCTCTAATCATTTCGGCTAAGGCAACAATTAGATACCTAGAGTAAACCCATGTTTGCAACCTTGATATTAATAGATTAAACGTAAGAATGGATATAAATTCAGTCAAATCAATTGAAAATAAGTATAAATATCAAAAACCCAATACATAAATTAAAAACCCATATCAAGTTCCCCCCTTCCCCCCCCCCCCCCCCAAACATAAGAATTTTTGGCCACACATGCTAGAAATTAAAGATTTAATACCAAAAATAGCAGTTGTAGTCATGGGTAACAAGATTCAATAGAAATTCGTTGATTATCACCAGCCAATCTACTCCAATTTGCTTCGCAAAAGCTTCAAAACCCTTCCTCCCCTTTGTACTCTAAGAGGAAGGTTCTATGTACTACTCTCTAAAAATTAAGAAAAAGAATATGTTCTGATATGATATGTACAATAACATTTTTAAATTTCTTATATTCTTTGTGCAAATGTGTAAAAGTTTGTGATATAAAATGTCATTCAGCGTTCAAGGCCCACCATCGCTGAGCAATCCAGTGATGCGCTGAATATGCACTTGACCGCTTTCATCTACATCTTCACAAGACTTCCTGTTCTCCAAAATTAGGCAATGACTCTTCATTCCATCTATTCAATTTAGCAATTCGTCGAAGTATCCTTACATCGCCTTTTCGTCAGTGTTTTGGGGCTTGCAACTTTAGGCAATCTCTTGTGCAATCTAGCGATGCATCGATCATGTTTTTATGTCAATTCTTACTGCATTGTTTACTTGATTTGGAACCTTGGTTATTGCAATGCTAGGTGGTCTCTCTGAGTATTCGGTAGATCATCGAGTGTATTGGCAATACCATTTTTCTCTGCCTTTTTGAACATTTGCTCCTGTTAAGAGATTTTGCCAAGTCTTGTCCATTTGCGTACTTTCAATCCCATTTCTTAACATGACACATACATAATCGTTAGAAATTAGAAATTATAGAACACTAATGTCAATGTTTCTTTGCAAGCTAAACTCAAAATGAGTCTGAAATATGGACTCATTAGTGGTCCCCCGGTAATACGTGAAGCTGGTTAGGGTTCTATTTGTTCTTGTATTGCCTATTGTATCAGATGTCTATTGGTTTTGTTTTCTTATATCTGAACTATTTCATAGTTGTATTATAGGGATTTGGTTATTATGGTATGTAAGATAGTTTCATTCGAGTTGAGAGTATGCCTGAATTGATAATCACAATAGGTGTAATAGTTGTCCCTATAGTTTGATTATGTGCGTGATTCAGATAGTAGAACTAGTACCTAGGTTATTGGATTAGCACGGGCCATGTGGCTATTTTTTTGTTCCTATCGAATTGTGTAACGACTTGGTTGATAAGTTTTGGTTTTATATGTGAAAATTAACATTTTACACTTTTATAAGTTGCTTTGGGCCTCATTTGAACTATTTGTATGGTGAGAATCAAAATATTGAGTTTTAAAAGTTGAAAAATATGTGTCATGACATTTTTGGAAGCTTAAGTTATTGAAAAAGTGAGTGTTTGTACCATTTTAAGTTTTGCGGGTTTTAAGCAGAACTGAATGCAGATTTAAAATGAGGTTTTAGGCCGCAAAGTCGTGATTTAAGTCATTTCAAAACCAAAGTTTGACTCAACATTCAGAGTTCGAAAGTTTAGACTGAAATTCCTAATGTTCCATGGTGAAACTAACGCTACAAATTTTCTCGTCATAATTTTTTGGGTTGTCGAGGGCAGTTTTGGTATTTTTAGTCTTAAACTAGTTCTATCGACTTGCATTGGTGATGTGGCGAGGAGAACTTGGAACTAATTTATGATGATCTCTTTGAGTCCTAATCACTATTTCTGGTATGAATGCATGTTTGGTATGTGAAAATGTGAGTTTGGATGAGTTTTGGGGTCCATTCCGAGTAGGGAAATTGGACTTGGGTTACTGGTGTTTGTTGATATCTTGTGCAGGTGTCTTAGACCTTCGTGTTCGCATCTCTCTCCATACAATTAGGGAAGGTCAGACCCTTTGACCTCCACTTTTGCAGATAAGGACCCGCGTTCGCGGAGGGATGGCTATCTTTGCCCCCCACGTTTGCAGTTCCATGTCCATGAACTCGGGTAATTTTTACACCTGTACAGTTTCCATTTTTGAACTTCGAAGCTCTTTGAGGCAATTTTGATTATAGGATTTCTAAGATTTTTGTTAGGTAAGTATTTCTAACACTAAACTAATCATTTTCCATGATTTTTATCTTTATTTTGTACTTAAATTCATGAATCTGGTCACCCATAATTGGGATTTTTAGAGCTTGATTTTCAATGTTTAAATGCTAGTTTCTCATTCAATTTAAGCTTGATTTTAATGGGACTTTCAACCATGAACAACATTTTTCGTGGAGAACTTGATTTTAAAGTTATTTTTCAAATTCAGGAGCTTCGAATTTTAGCACAAAATTTGACCATTATGCCCCTAAGCGTAATTCGTGCCAATATGGGCATCAAACTTCACCTATTGATGTGTATTCTCTATTTTTAATAGTGATTGATTGATATTGGGATCATTTCGAGACTTGAGTTGGTTAAAAGCTTGTTCGACTTTGGTTTCGGTGTCGAGGTAGGTTTGGCTAACCTTTGGGGACTGAATTTGAGTTATTGATCATGTTTCATGTGACAATTGTGAGACTTACATGGATAATTGAGTAATTGATTGATGTGTTGGGATAATAACAGAAAAATGATTCCGGTTGAGCCGAATTGTGATATAATTTAAATCCTATTAATAAAGTGAGATGAAATATGATGGAATAATGATGACTTGAGATTGAATGTGACTGAATGAGACTTGTCAGACTGATTGGGACTACTTAGGTCTGGAATTATTAATATACTTGAATAATTGGAACGAATAAGATCAGATATTATTGATATACTTGTATATTTTTGATGGATTAGGTCTGGTATCATTGATATTCCTGTATTATTGGGATGAGTAAGGTCAAGTATTATTGATGTTCTTGCATACTTGGTATGAGTAAGATTCGATATTACTGACACTTTTGACTATAGATATAATTATGATAATTTGAAACATAATGATGGTATAGGCATTAGCTATAACACACGATATTATTCCTTGAGTACATATGATTATTGTGAGTTTCATGCATCAGTATTCCTGTTTTAATGCTATTCAACATGTGTTCATGCATATTTGGGTTACACCATTGATTACATCATTGTCTATTACTTGTAACATCTCTTGACCCGAGTAGGAGGTAAGGACATTATGTTTTACATTGGTATCACCCCCTTAACCCAGGCAGGAGGCAAAGGCAAGACTCATACTTCATATCCCTTGACCACAGGCAAATGGTAAGGACTTGACATCTTGATATCTCTTGACTACGGGCAGGTGGCAAGGTGCACTGTGATTTTATCTTGACCATAGGCAGGTGTCAAGGCTGTGACACACTTGGTATTTGGATTGATAGGTTGTGCATCATATTAAAATTTATGGTTATATGGCATCATGGGTTTTTATGGATATCTTAGCTCATTATTATTGTTTATATTTTATTGTGTACTAACCTTTTATGATGCAGAGACAGGTTCTTCATTAAAACGTGTTGGTTTCGATTTCTCTTACCTAGTTGGTCGAACCTACTAGGTATGTTTCCTTGTACTCACCTCTACTCAGTTCATCCTATAGATTGAGCAGAGAGACCTGCACAGGGTAGCTGATTTACTCTAGTTGCCCTTTGCAACATCTATCTTGATCCTACCAGTGAGTCTAAGATTTTGAGTCGCTGTTGATCTTTGGGATTTTCTTTATTTATCCTTTCAGGCTTATAGTAGACACTATGAAATAGCCTTGTATTTTATTTGAGACATGTGTTCACAGTTTTGTGTTACTTTAGATGCTTTTGTACTTATGACTCTCGATTTAGTGTTTTCTTATGTTATGTTTGAGATGGTTTCCGCTCTATTTCATCTTCTTTTAGTTGCAATTAGTTTTAATCGTGACAAGTTTGGTATCAAAGCTCTAGGTTCATTGGGTTCATGAGTCAAGAGAAGGGTATCTAGTAGAGTCTCACAGATTGGTGTGTAGATATCCACACCCATCTTCGGGAGGTTACGTGTCACTTGCTAGGAAAAGACTTTCACATCTTGCTTCTATTCATTCATTTCTTTATGTTATCCATTTAGAATGTGTCTAATCTACCCTTTTTGTGCAGATGTCGATTACTAGATCTTTTTGATCAATGAGAGAGCTTGAGGCAGTTGATGTGGTTCCCACTCAAGCTTAAGACAGAGTTTGAGATAGGGCCCAGGGTTGAGGCATTACTAGGGGTGCAGCTCCACGCAAAGGGTTGACTAGATCGACTTCTCCAGAGCCTACATATGAGCTAGAGTGTTTGCAAATCCTATTCGGCCATCGTCAGCTCCAAAGATTACACCCTCGGTTGAGGAGTTACTCTTGAGGGTATTGGCTAGATTAGAAGGAGCACATCCTGCAATAGCTACTATTGATGTACTAGTTTCAACAGTGTTGGTTGGTCTTTCTATATCCCAATTCGAGCTAACTATGATTCATGTTGGTCCTTCTATAGTTCCAATAGATTCTCCTATGATTTCTATGGTTTCGCCTCAAGACATCTTGGCCGAGTTTAGGTTCTCAGTTGCAGAGTTCAATTTTTGCTCTATGTATTGTACGAAACTTGTTTATGGTTCCACCATCTTCTGCCAGCCTAGCCATGTCTACAGTGGAGTAAAAGAGCTTTGAGAGGTTTGTGCAGTTGGCTCCATCCCGATTCGATGGCACTCTTGGCGATAAAGGCTATGATTTTCCATCAGAGTGGTTAGATCAGTTATGTAACTTGGCTCGCATGGAGTTTGTGAGGTTCATGACATATAGCCTCTGAGACAGCTGTTGTGATGAGTTTGATATGCTACAACAAGGTTCTAGGTCCGTTTTTTACTACGACGCTAGATTTCATATGTTATCTAGATATGTATTGTCCAGTATCCCTACTCAGTTCGAGAGGATTTGACAATTTGCTAAGGGCTTGGCAGGGTATATTCAGGAGGCTACAACCTTTTTAGTATTGGCTGGAGTTAGTTTTTAAAGCGTTGTGGATCAAACTTTTATGATAGAGTGCATCGAGCATGATAGACGGCGTTGCAGGAGGAGAATTCATCAACATGGTAAGTTTAGTGCGCCCCCGCCTCATGACAGAGGATTTTAGAGATAGGGCCATCACTGTCGGGCAGTTCAGGCAGCTCTTCCAGCATCTTAAAGTGGTGATAAGTCTACTCTTACTAAGATAGGCCAAGATAGCTCCCTTGGTTTAACTAGACATGGTGGTTCTTCAGCACACTCATCTCAATAGCGAGGCCCCAATGCTTGTTATATTTATGATGAGGTTTGAACTTCGCCAATCGTTATTCACATCTTGTGTTTCCTTCTCAGGCTTCAGGCCCTCATACAGCAGCTAGAGACACCTCCTAGGGCATGAGGGGGAGGTTATGGTACAACAAGAAATGGAGCTTATGGAGGCCCACAGGTTAGTGGTGGTCGTAGAGTTGGCTATGGATTCCCAAATAGAGTCCGGGCAGAGGCTTCGGATGCAGTCATTATAGTTATGGTTCCAATGTGCCATTACTCAGCTTCAGTTTCATTTTATCTAGGCTCTGCTTATTCCTATGTATCCACCTATTTTGCTTCTGATATTGATATTATATGTGAGCCATTTACCGAACCTATATGTGTATACACCCCAGTAAGTGAATATTTAATGGCAGTTCAGGTATATTGGGGTTACCTTGTGACTTTTATAGGGAGAGATACTATTGATGATCTGACGTTATTGGATATGGATGACTTTGATGTAATATTAGCTATGGACTGTTATCACCTTATCATGTTATTGTTGAATATTATGCGAAGACTGTGACCTTATCTTGCCCCGACTTGCCTTAGTTGACGTAGAGTGGAGCACCTAGTTCCTATCATATGGTGTTATTTCTTATATTCATGTTTGTCGGATGATGGACAAGGGGTGCTTAGCTTATTTAGCTCATGTTTGGGTTGTTTCTCAAAAGTCCCCAATGTTGTAGACTACTAGGGTTGCTAGAGTGTTTAGGTATGTATTTTTGATTGATTTGTCTGGTGTTCCTCCAGATTATGATATTGACTTTTCTATTGATCTAGAGCCAGGCACTAAGCCCATATATCCCTTGGGTGCTCCTATATTATTTTTGAAGAAGAAAGATGGTACTATGTGTATATGTATTGACTATCATTAGCTTAACAAAGTGACCATCAAGAACAAATATCCTTTGCCTTGTATTAATGATCTTTCTGACCAGTTACAGGGTGCCTCGGTATTCTCCAAGATTGACTTGATGTCCAAGTATCATCACTTGAGAGTTCAGGAATCTTACATCCCGAAGATAGATTTTTGGACTTGTTAGGGGCATTATGAGTTTGTGGTTATGTCATTCGGGTTGATGAATTTTTGGTTGCTTTTATAGAGTTGATACCAAGTGTTCAAGCCCTATCTAGAAATATTAATGAGTGTGTTCATTTATGATATCTTGATGTATTCCAAGAGTGAGGCAACTCATGTTCAACACTTGAGGACTATACACCAAAGATTGAGGGAAGAGAAATTGTATGAAAATTTTTCTTAAAGTGTGATTTTGGTTGGATTCTGTTTTATTTCATTGCCATATTACATCAAAAGAGGGTATCACAGTTGATCCGGACAAGGTAGCAACTATTCATGTGTTTGCTAGGCCTACTCCTATGATGGAGATTTGGAGTTTCCTTTGTTTAGCGGGGTATTATCTGCTTTTTGTTCAGGGTTTCTCATCTATAACAGCCTTGTTAACAAGATAGACTCAGAAGGCTGTGGCATTTCAGTGGTCGGATGATTGTGAGGCGAGCTTCTAAAGGCTCAAGGATTTGTTGACTTCAGTACCTTTTCTTGCTTTACCCGAGAAGGGAGTTCAATTTATGGTATATTGTGATGCTTCTGACATGGGTTTTTGTGGTGTGTTGATGCAGAGGGGAAATGTGATAGTCTATGCTTCTAGACAACGGAAAGTACATTAAAGAAACTACCCTACCTATGACTTGGAGTTGGCTATAGTTGTGTTTGTATTGAAGTTTTGGCAACATTATCTTTATAGGGTGCATTATGAGATCTTTACCAATCACTGAAGTCTCAAATACAACTTTTCTCCACCTAATCTGAACATGAGACAAGGTAGGTAGTTGTAGTTTGTTTAGAACTATCATATTTCTATTCTATATCACCCTGGGAAGGCCAAATGTGGTAATAGATGCTTTGAGCCAGAAGGATACTAGCATGGGGTGTTTGGCATTCTTGAGTGCCGAGGAGAGGCCCTTAACTTTGAGGTTCTATCACTTGCTAGACAGATGTTTCGTTTGGATATTCTCCTCCTCTAACTGTTTTGGCCTTTGTTGAGGCTAGATCTTCCTTATTTGATCAGATATGTGCTAATCAACTAGAGGACCCATATTATGTATGCTTTCTGACAAGGTGTTAAGAGGTGAAGCTATGTCGGCTATTATTGATCCTGATGGTGTTCTGAGGATAAATGGTAAAGTTTGTGTGACTAAACATAGGGATTAGGTGAGATTGGTATTAGAAAAAGGCCATTGGGCTAGATTTTCCATCCATCCGGGTATGGCTAAGATTTATCATGATCTTGAATAACATTATTAGTGGTTTGGCTAGAGAGATAACTGAGTTCATGGTAAAGTGTTTGAGTTGTTAACATGTGAAGTATGAGCATCAAAAGCCCGATGGATTGACTTAAAGAATGTCCATTCCCAAGTGGAAGTGGGAGAGAGTGACTATGGATTTTGTTATAGGTTTTCCTATAGCCTTGGGAACGTTTGATTCAGTTTGGGCGATTGTTGATTGTTTGACCAACTCAGCACACTTCTTACCGATAAAGACTCGTTATAGTGCGAAGCAACTAGCTAAGTTATATATCTCGGACATTATCAGATTGCATGGTGTGCCAGTGTCTATAATATTAGACCGAGGGTCTGTGTTTACCTCTCACTTTTGGCGGGCTCTACAGTGTGGTTTTGGTACTAGAGTGGATTTGAGTTCAGGTTTTCACCCTCAGACTGATGGTTAGTCAGAGCACATTATTTATATGTTGGAGGCATGCTTAGGGCCTGTGTTATTGATTGTGAAGTCCGATAGGACCAACACTTACAACTGGCAGAGTTTGAATATAACAACAATTACCGTTCCAACATCCAGATGGCACCGTTTGAGGCCTTGTATGGCCAAAGATGTAGATCAGCGATTGAATTGTTTGATTTTGGTTTAGCGGAGGTGTTGGGTGCGTATTTGCTTCAGGATGCCATGGACCGGGTCTGACTAATTTAGAGTAGACTGTTGGTCGCCCATAGTCGCCAGAAGATTTATGTTGATAAGAGGGTTAGCTCTCTTGAGTACTTTGGTGGTGACAATATTTGGCTAAAAGTTTCACCTATGAACGGAGTAATAAGATTTGGGAAGAGGGGAAGTTTAGTCCTAGATTTATTGGCCCATTTGAAATTTTGAGGACAGTGTGAGGTAGCTTGTGTGTTGGCTTTACTATCAAGATTATGTTCTGTTTATCTAGTATTTGTTTTTTTATGCTCCACCGGTACATTTGTGATGTGGCCCATGTGATTTCTTGTTACTCAGTTTAGTTGGGTCCAAAATTGTCTTTTGAAGTAGATCCTATAGCTATATTGGACAAGTAGGTCCGGAGATTGAGATCCAAGGATATACCTTCTGTGAAGATTAAGAGGCAGCATCATCCTATTGATGACGCTACTTGGGCGTTGGAGTTTGACATACAGGCTAGATATCCAAGCCTTTTTGAGGCTTCAAGTACTTCCTTATCCTTTATGTTCGAGGACGAACATTATTTTAGTGATGAATAATTTAATGACCTTATTGGTCATTTTTTATCTTATCAGTGAAAATTATTGTTTTACCCTTTCATGAGTTTCTTTGGGCCTAATTTGAACAATCTATGTGGTTGGAATTGAAGTCCTAAGTTTTAAAAGTTGAAAAATATGAGTTATGACATTATTGGAAGCTTTTGATATTGAAAAAGTGAGTTTTTGTACCATTTTGAGTTTTTTATGTCATATCGGAGATCTATCAATTTGATTAGCTCTAGAACATTAAAATTGAACTATTAGACGTTACAGAATTGAATTTGGAGTTAAAATGAGGTTTTTTGGCCCAAAATTATGATTTTAGTCTTTTTTGTAACTAAAGTTCGACTTTGGTCAACATTTGAAGTTCAGAAGCTGGGATCATAATTCTGATAGTTCCACTAGTTTTGGATGGTGAAACTAACATTGGAAATGGTTTCGTAATAAATATTGGAGTTGTCGATGGCTGTTTTTATATTTTGAGTCTTAGACTAGTTTTATAAGGTTGCATTGGTAAATGTGGCAAGGAGGCCTTCAAACTGATTTTTATGATCCCATAGAGTCTGGATCGTTCTTTCTGGTATAAATATATCTTTGGTTTGTCAAATTCTGAGTTTGGATGAGTTTCTGGGATCCAATTCGAGTAGGGCTGGGTTGCTGGTTTTTGCTAATATCTGGTGCAGGTGACCTAGAACTCCGCATTCACGCCATTCTCTACGTGATTGTGGAGGGCCAGACCCTTTGACCTTCGTGTTTGCGAAGGGTTGGCTATCTTGAACCTTGTATTCGCAGTTCTATCTGTGATCACGAAGTAGTTTTTACATCTGTACATTTTTAAACTCGTAAAACACCACTTTTGATCCATTTTCGAACTTTTAAGCTCTTTGAAGCGATTTTGAAGAATGGTTTTCGAAGATATTTGTTGGATAAGTATTTCTAACACTAAACTAATCATTTTTCATGAGGTCTATATTTATTTTGTCCTTAAATTCATGAATTTGAACAACCAAAATTGGGGATTTTTAGATCTTGATTTTTAACGATTATATGCTAATTTCTCATTTAATTTAAGCTTGATTGTAACACCCCATACCTTACTATACTAGTACAATGCAAATGAAACATGACATGGTTTGGAGAAATTGACGCTAAATTTTAAAAGTGCTTGAATCTCGT
>JAPFFP010008687.1:0-17393 GCA_026153255.1 Solanum medicagineum
GAGGACACTATCTACATTACTCATGTTATTTTGAGACTTCATTATGTTGAACACTTTTTATTATGAGGGTGATCCCAAAAAGTGTCTTATCCCCCGCTCCATTCTAAGTTAGTGGTGTTGTTGGATATTATGATATACTTATGTTATGTGCTTGACTCTTTTATGCTTTTATGAATTCAAGACTTCCCTCAGTCCCTCTTACCTCTTTAATATATCTCTTGGTGTTGTTTATTTAGCTTTCTCGACAAAGTATGTGTGATTGATATGCTAAGAGGCTTTTTTTGGGACCCTTCGGGTTCCCATATGCTGTATCACTTCTAGGCCCTAGGCTTGGGTCATGAAAAACATGGTATCAGAGCACTAGGTTGTTAATAGTCCTCAGAAATCTAACACACCACGTTGGTTATAGTCTTGTTCATGGTTGTAAAGCGTGCCATAACTATGAATGGGTGTCTATGAGGCATTTTAGGAAATATTCCACTTCTTCATGGTCTATATCGTGCATTAGGTGTAACTATAAGGTTTTTCCCCTAATGAATGCTCTTGTTTATTTCTAGATCATGCCAATTCTAAGGGGAAGACTAACGAGAGCCTGTACTCCAGAGGAGCAACCGGCCCCTCCCACTCTTCAAGCTCCTCAAGATGGAGGGGTAGCCCAAAAAGAGTTTAGAGATTCTATCACCATGTTTACCAGTGCTATGACTAACCAAATGAACCAAGGGGCCCAAGTTCCTCATGCTCCCGCTCCGGCCTCTAGAGTGAGGGATTTCACAAGAATGAATCCACCGAAGTTCCATGGATCCAACCTGGAAGAGGATCCTCAAGAATTCATCGATGAGGTGTATAAAGAGCTATCTATCATGGGGTTCAATTTGGAGGAGAAAGCGGAGTTAGCGGCCGACCAACTCAAAGGTGTGGCACAAATTTGGTTCACCCAATGGAAATTGGAGAGGAGAGCTGATGATATGATTCCTTGGAAGGAGTTACAAGATGCATTCCTCAATTGGTTCCTTCCTATCGAGTTAAGAGAAGCTAAGATGATGGTGTTTATGAACCTTAAGCAAGGTTCCATGAGTGTGAGGGTGTATGCCCTCAAGTTCAACAAGCTTTCCAAGTATGCTCCACATTTGGCGGCCGACCCTAGAGCTAGAATGAATAAGTTTGTGTTAGGAGTGTCCAACTTGGTAAATAAGGAGTGCCCTACCACCATACTAGTGAGTGATACGGATTTGTCCCATCTCATGACATATGCCGAGCAACTAGAGGGGGAAAAGGTTAGAAAAAAAAAAGAAGTGGTGAGTTTAAGAGGGTTCATTCTGAAGGTGTTTTCCATGGTTCCAAGGGTGGTTAGTTTCCTCAAGGCAACATGTTCCAAGTCCAAGGGTCTTCCAATGCTCCTAAGAAGAGATTTGCTAATGATAATCCAAGATTCTAAGTTGTAATGGTGGGATGACCCACCCTAAGTGCCAAAAGTGTGGGAGGAACCATATTGGTTCGTGTTTGAAGAATTATAATGCTTTCTTTGGTTGTGGTGAAGTGGATCATAAGGTTATTGATTGTCCTCATGCACAAAACCAAGGTAGAATTGGTCGTCCAGAAGTCCATGGTGCTAATGTAGGTCTAAGGGCAAAGGGAGGCCAACAAGGGGGTGCACCAAGGCAAAATAGATTCTATGCTCTTCAAGGAAGGCAAAGGGTGGAAGAGGTGCCTGATGTGATCAGCGGTATGTTAAAGGTTTTTGATTTTGGTGTGTATGCATTAGTTCTTTTGTTGCCAAAAAGCTTCATGTGAGACCCACATTGTTGTGTGAACCATATGAAGTGTTTTCCCCCGTTGGTGAGTCCGTTGATGCTACAAGAGTCTACCCCCATTGGTGAGTCCGTTGATGCTAAAAGAGTCTACCCCCTTTGGTGAGTCCCATGTTCATATTGCATAAAGTCTTACCTTGTGATTTTGATGAATTAGATATAGTGGATTTTGATGTCATTCTTGGGATGGATTGGTTGCATGCATATTATGCTTCTATTATTTGTAATACCTGTAGGGTTAAATTCCAATTCCCTAATGAGCTCATTCTTAGGTGGGAAAGTCGTGATGTGGTTGTCAAGGGTAGATTCATTTCTTGTTTTAAAGCCCAAAATTTGATTTCTAAGAGTTGTCTTTACCATTGTGTGAGGGTTAGGGATGTTGAGTTCTAAGTCCTTCCTATTGAGTCGGTTCCAGTGGTTAATGAGTTTCTTGATGTCTTTCCCGATGAGCTTCCTGCTGTTCCTCTCAAAAGGGAAATAGACTTTGGTATAGACCTCCTTCCCGATACTCAACACATTTTCATCCCCCGTTACCATATGGCCCCACCAGAATTGAAGGAGTTGAAGGATCAATTAAGGAATTTGTTGGAGAAGGGTTTCATAAGGCCTAGTAAGTCACCTTAGTGTGCACCAGTGCTATTTGTGCAGAAAAAGGATGATTCTCTTCGAATGTACATTGATTACCGGCAACTTAATGGGGTTACCATAAAGAACAAGTACCCTCTACCAAGGACTGATGACCTTTTTGTTCAACTAGGAGGGGCTAGTCACTATTCTAAGATTGATCTTCAGTCCAGATACCACCAAGTAAAGGTGAGGGAGTGTGATATTCCCAAGACGGCCTTTCAAACTAGGTATGGGCACTTTGAGGTTGTGGTTATCTCTTTTGGGTTGACTAATGCACCGGCTATATATATGGCTCTCATGATAGAGTCTTCAAACCCTACCTTGATATGTTTTTGGTGGTTTTTATTGATGATATATTAATTTATTCCCTGAGTAAGGAAGAGCATATGAATCACTTGAGAGTGGTATTGCAAATCTTGAGATAAGAGAGGTTATTTGCTAAATATGAAAAATGTGAATTTTAGTTGAAAGAGGTTTCTTTTCTAGGGCATGTGGTATTGGTTGATGGCATTAAGGTGGATCCTAAGAAGACGGAGGTGATTAAATTGGCCTAGACCCTTGAATGCATCGAATATTAGGAGTTCCTTGGGTTTGGTGGGTTACTACCGGAGGTTTGTGAATGGTTTTACTTCCATCACTTCTCTTATGACAAACTTGACCCAAAAGAAGGCAAAATTCATGTGGATCGATGAATGTGAAAAGAGTTTTCAAACCTTGAAATATAAGCTTGTCCCCACTCCTATCTTCGCTCTACCGGAAGGGTTGGAAGGGTTTGTGTTATATTGTGATGCCTCCAAAATCGATTTAGGGTGTGTTTTTATGCAAAATGGCAAAGTGATAGTATATGCCTCTAGACAACTTAAGGTGAATGAGAAGAATTACCACACTCATGATCTTGAATTGGCAGTCTTGGTGTTTGCTTTGAAAATTTGGCGTCACTACTTGTATGGGGTTCATGTTAAAGTGCTTACCGACCACAAGTCTCTATTATGTGTTCACATAAAAAGACCTTAACTTGAGACAAAGAAGGTAGTTAGAGCTTCTTAAAGACTATGATATGAGTATGCATTATCATCCTAGCAAAGCAAATGTTGCGGTCGATGCTCTAAGTAGAGTGTCCATAAGTAGTATATCTCATATTGGGAAGGGGGAGATGGTGCCCTTAGGTACAAAAGCTGGTTGTGTGTGCCTAATGTTTATGACTTAAGGGAGTTGATCTTGAAGGAGGCCCATAATTCATCCTATTCTATTCACTCTGATTCTACAAATTTGTATAGATACATGAGGGAGGTGTATTAGTGGGGTGGTATGAAGACAGGCACTGTCAAGTTCATATCTGGATGTTAGAATTGCCAATAAGTGACCGCCGAACATCAAAGGCCGGGTGGCCCAACCCAAGACATAGAGATTCCTACTTGGAAGTGGGAAGAAATCAACATGGATTTTGGTGTTAGGTTGCCTAAAACTAGGAAACACTTTGACTCTATTTGGGTTGTTATGGATTGAATCACAAAGTCGGATCACTTTCTACCAATCAAAACCATATGGTGCCGAGGATTATGCCAAGTTATATATATGTGAGTTGGTTAGATTGCATGGGGTGACCTTGTCTATCATTTCGGATCGTGGTGATCAATCCAATTCTCACTTTTTGAGGTCCTTCCAAAGAAGTCTTGGTACCAAGGTTATGCTTATCACGGATTTTCAACCTCAAAGAGATGGTCAAGCCAAGAGAACTATCCAAACTCATGAGGATATGCTTAGAGCTTGTGTTTTGGAGTTTAAGGGTAGTTGGGATGAACATCTTCTACTTATTGAGTTTCTTACAACAGTAGCTACCACTCAAGCATTTGTATAGCTCCTTTTGAAGCTTTATATAGTAGGCATTGTAGATCCCTGATTAGGTTGTTTGAAGTGGGGGAGATGGCTTTGCTAGGTCCGGATTTGGTCATGGAGTCCTTGCAGAAGGTGAGATTGAAAACAACCCAAAATAGACGAAAGGCCTACTCCGATGTGAGGAGATGAGATCTTGAGTTTAAAGTTGGTGACTAGGTTTACTTGAAAGTCTCACCCATGAAGGGTGTGTTCTGGTTTGGAAAGAAAGAGAAATTAAGCCCAAGGTTTATGGGTCCTTATAAGGTTTTGAGGAGAGTGGGTAAGGTTGATATCAGTTGGAGTTGCCTGTGGAGATGAATATGATTCATCCGGTCTTCCATGTGTCCATGTTAAGAAAGTGTGTTGGTGACCCAAGTGCTATAGTGCCCTTGGATATGTGGGTGTTGTATAAGATAATTTGACCAATCAGGAGGTCCCGGTGGGGATTTGGGATAGACAAGTGATGAGGTTGAGAAACAAAGATGTAGCTTCCATCAAGGTCCTTTGGTGGAATCAACAAGTTGAAAGTGCCATATAGGAAGCTGAGGCGGACATGAGAAAGCGATACCCATATCTCTTCCACTCTACTCAAGCCGAAGGTACTAATTTAAGTCCCCTATATGATTTCAAGTATTAAGATTCAGCCCTTATGTCATTTTGTGTGCATTCATGTTCATAGTAAGAAGTTTATGGTGATTTTTGACATTCATGTTGAGATTTGTGAAAATGATGTATAAACGCATTTGTTGCATTCATGACGGGCTGAAATCTTCATGGTTGCTTCTCTTATGCATGTTTATTTGACAATCGAGGATGAATGTTCCCAAGGGGGAGATATTGAAGCGCCCCAAAATGTGCTTCGCGCAATGCCCATAATCATAATTCCATATACTGCAAAATTCGTGCGTGATATTGAAAATCTGACTTCATATTCTCAAGCAAGGGGCAAAGCTGAATGGGGAATGGATATAACACTGATTTTAGAGAACTCGTAGCGAAAAATAATTCTTGCAAATTTCTTATTTCCAGAGAGCATCTGCGCCCTAGCCGCGATGCGCCAGGGGTACGGAGCAGTGTAATTTCTTCTTTGCGTTTGGCCCCATCGCGGACTGGATGTGCACCAGTACAAAATTTTCCTTACTTTTTCTGTTTGTGCCAAGGGCATTGGAGTCATAGCCCCATGCCCACTTAAGCGTGAAATCACCCATACTTAGCCATTTTTTACATCTATAACTCACAAAACCCTCTCTCAAACCCCTCTAAGACTCCATCAATTCTCTCATTCAAATCTAAGGAACTCAAACTTAACTTTGGTATACAAGGATTCATTTCAAGCTTTAAAATCACTTAAAGTTCACTTCAAGGAAATCAAGATTTAAGGTATGTGGGTTTCATCCATTGGGTCCCTTTCACCCATGGAGCCCAACCTTCCCTTTTCATGAAAACTGCATGTTTTCAAGTTGTATTATCTATAGGTGTCTCTTATCTTGGATTATGAGTATAAATTATATTGGGGATTTAATGAAATATTGATTGATTATGAGTGACTCTCTATTTCAAGCTTATACAATGAATTGATCTTGTCCATTCAGACTATGCATGTTTCGAGCTATGAAACAATGAATTATTATGAGCTTTTGTGGTGGATTTCAAGGTACCCTACATGAAGGTTTTACTACGTGTTGGTGGGTTGATTTGCTTTGAGTTTACTCATCTTATTTCACTCTTGAATTACATGATTTTAAACAAGTGTCATGAACCCACCATGTGTTTGATAAAATGTTAAGCCAAGAATTCTCAAGTTATTGATGATCTATTACATTATTTATAAGTCAAGTGACTATGTGATTGAACGCCCCAAAAATGTGCTTCGGAATGCCTATAATCATAATTTCCCAATATCTCAAAATTCATGCATGATATCAAAAATCCAACTTCATATTCTCGATCAGGGGGCAAAATTTAGTGGAAAAGGGGTACATCTCAGATTTTCGAGGACTCATAGCAAAAAATAAATTTCTCTAATTTTCGAATTCTAGAGAGCATCTACGCCCTGGCTGCGCCTGCGCCAAGGGTGCGAAGCAGTGTAAAATGTTTCTTCACATTGGGTCTACACCATGGACAAGATGCGGCCCAGTAGAAATTTTTCCTTATTTTTCTATATGACCAAAGGCATTGGGGCCATAGCCCTATGCCCACTAAAATAAGAAATCACCCACACTTAGCCATTTTTCAACTTTATATCACTCAAAACCCTCACAAAAACCTCTCTAAGACTTAACCAAATATCTCATACCAAATTCAAGGATTTCAACCTTAACTTTGGAACTCAAGGGTTCACTTCAAGCTTTAAGTTTCCTTCAAGCTCTCCTCAAGGAAATCAAGGCTTAAGGTATGTGGGTTTTATCCATTGGGTCCTTTTCACCCATGGAGCCAGCCTTCCCTTTTCATGAAAATTGCATGTTTTCAAGTTGTTATTATCTGTGGGTATCTATTATCTTAGATCATGAGTATAAATTATGTTGGGGTTCTAATGAAATATTGATTTATTATGCATGACTATCTCTTTCAATCTTATGCCATGATTTGATTATATCTATTGAGACTATGTATGTCTTGAGCTAGGAATCTCTGCTTTATCATGAGCTTTTGTGATGGATTTCAGGGTACCCTACATGAGGGTTTTACTACATGTTGGTGGGTTGATTTACATTAAGTTTACTCATCTTATTTCACTTTCGAATTGCATGATTTTGAACTAGTATCATGAACCAACCAAGTGTTTGATAAAATGTCAAGTCGAGAATTCTCAAGTTGCTAATATCTATTTCATGATTTACAAGTCAAGTTACTATATGATGATTAAGTTCTTTCATACATGTATTGAATTCACGAAAAGTATCTATGATTTTACAAGTATCAAGTTAAGCCATATTTCAAGATTTTTACCTCTTGTGAGCCATTCATGTTCAAGCAAGGGTTCATGTATGATTATGATCTACTCTCATGTTCAGTTAGGCTCACTACTAGAGGTCAAGCATGTTTCAAGAGCTACTCATGTCATGTTTCCATGTTTCTTACAAGTTATATAAGTTATGATTATTTCAAGTATTCCGTGGGATTTGACTTAGCACCGATCGAGGCTTAAGATGGGGGCTCGACTCAAGGGGTCATTATATAAGGTTGTCTCTAAACTATGTGCCACCATAGTATTATGATTATTACCCTTGCTATACTACTAGATCCATCTAGTCATTTTATCATGTTTGGTTTGCCTTGGCAAGCAGACCACACCTTGCCGGGGTGTCATGCTCGTCCAACTTACCGAAGGGGTAACATGCCTTGGATTCCAAGTTTTAGCTTCTTGGTCTATGTCGGTTGAGGTTGCTTCTCACATGTGTATGCTATAATATTATCCAGGATGAATGATGTACAAGCATGTTTTATTATGAGCATTGATCATGCATGCCATATTGAGATTATATATCTATCGCTTATGATTATGCATTTTGACTATATTAGTTTATGTCTTGTTGCATTGTATCCTACATACTTAGTACATTCAAACGTACTAATGCATACTCTATGCCTACATCATATTACCATGTAGGGACAAGAGCACCTTTTGATCATCCTCCATGTGGCTAGTTGGTACTCCAGAGATAAGATTTGGTTAGTCCTCAAGTCCGAGGACACTATCTACATTACCCATGCTATTTGGGACTTGTTTGGAGAGTCCTCTCAGCTTGACCATTCGTTTGAGGTTGAAAGGTCATGCTAAGCTTAACCTTGGTACAAAGATCTCTTTAGAATAACCTCCAAAAGTGAGACATGAATTGAGCACCATGATCCGAAATGATAGACAAAGGCACTCCATGTCATCTGACCAACTCATGTATATACAACATGGCATAATCTTTGGCACCATAAGTGGTTTTGACCAGTAGAAAATGAGCCAATTCTATCCATAACACCCCAAATAGAGTCATAATGTTACCTAGTCGTAGGCTACCGAACCACAAAATCCATGTTGATGTCTTCCCACAACCAAGTAGGAATTTCTATATCTTAGGCTAGGTCACCCGGCCTTTGATGTTCGGCTTTCACTTATTGGCAATTGTGACATGTATATGTGAACTTGGTGATATCCCTCTTCATACTACCCCACCAATACACCTCCCTCAAGTCTCTATACATCATTGTAGAACTAGGGTGAATAGAATAAGATGAATTATGGGGTTCCTTCATGATCAATTCTTTTAAATCAACCACTTTTGGCATACACAATCTACCTTGGTATCTAAGGGAACCATCTCCCGCTTAGGAGAAAACCTCCACTTTACCATCTCTCACCAAGGCCTTCAACCCGAGCAAGGCGAGGTCAAGATCTTGTTTTTACTTTACCTCCCCATTGAAGGAAGATTTAGAACCACCAAAAACCACTACACCACCATTATCAACTTTGTCCAACCTAACACCCAATCTAGCCAACCGATGAAGCTCTCTAGCCACCTCTTTGCACCATACTCAACATGAGCTAGACTAACGATGGACACTCTACTTCGAAAATCGACCACATTATTAGCTTTGTCGGGATGATATTGCACACTTATATCATAGTCCTTAAGGAGCTCTAACCACCTTCTTTGTCTCGAGTTAAGATTATTTTAGGTGAACACATATTGGAGACTCTTGTGGTCGGTAAACACATCAACATAAACCCCATACAAATATTGACACCAAATTTCAAAGAAAATACCACAACTACCAAATCAAGATCATGGGTGGGATAATTCTTCTCATGCACCTTAAGTTGCCTAGAGGCATTTGCTATCATCTTAACTTTTTGCATCAAAACATACCCCCAAACCAATTCTTGAGGAATCATAATATACCACGAACCCTTTTAACCCTTCTCGTAGAGCCAAGATAGGTGCAGAGACAAGCTTATCTTTACAATTTTGAAAACTCTTCTCAGATTCAGTGGTCCACATGAATTTTGCCTTCTTTTGGGTCAACTTTGTCATAAGGGAAGCAATAGAAAAAAATCCATTCACAAACCTCCGATAATAAGCTGCCAAACCCCAGAGCTCCAAATATTCGATGGAGCCAAGGGACTAGGCCAATTCCTAGTTACTTCAGTCTTCTTAGTATCCACCTTAATGCCATCACCAGACACTATATGCCCTAGAAAAGCAACCTGTTTCAACTAAAACTCACATTTTTCATATTTGGCAAATAACCTTTCCTCCCTCAAGATTCGCAACACCACCCTGAAGTGATTCACATGCCCTTCTCACTCTTGAAATTAAACAATATATCATCTCTACCTTTGTTTTGAGCATGAGTACAATCAATAACTTTGTGACCTATTTCACCACAACCAAAGCAGGCATTAGAATTCCTCAAATATGGACCACTATGATTCTTTTCATACCTTAGGCATCTAGAATTTGTCATTCCTCCATTACCAACTTGGAATCTTGGGTTGGTCACCCTATGATTTTCATGGCAAACCTCTAGTTAGGAGCATTGGATGACCCTTGGCCTTGGAACTTGTGGCCTTGAGGAAATCGACTACGTTTAAAAACTTGGAATCCTCCTTCAAAATGAGCCCTCTTGAACTCACCACTTCTTCTTTTCCTATGATTTTCCCCCTCTATTTGCTCGACATAACTCATGAGCCGAGACACGTCCATATCTCCTACTAGCATGGCGGTACGGCACTCCTCATTAACCAAGTCCGACACTCCCGACACAAATTTGTTCATCCTTGATCTAGGTTTGGCAACTAGTTATGGAGCATTGATGCATTTGAGTTTTGATTAGAGCAGAACCTCAGTGCAGCCTGGCCTGTTAACATGGTATCTATTCGGGCAGAGATCCATTTAGAGATGAGGGCAGCTGTATTAGTAGCACCTATATTTCCCCTGTTGGATCCCACTGAGATGATTGTTGATTTGTTTGGCCCTGAGGAGATACCACTCCACTCCCTCGGGAAGTGACCTTGTATGATGATCCAAATACCATGAAGAAAGAGACAGGGATGACGAAAGAGGAGCAGTTTGATCTTGCTAGGCTTTGCTCCATGCAGTATGAGAAGGCGCGGTAGACATGTAAGTTAGAGAAGATGAGGGGTGCTAGACCTCCCCAGAGAGGTTGCCGCTACTGAGGAGACTGCCAGGCAAATTAAGGGTGGTTAGTCCCAGCTAGAGACTGGTGCTTAGGTGCCCAGGCATGTTTCTTTTGACCCCTATGCTTTAATATTGTCATTTTTGTACACTGAGGACAATGCGAACTCTTTTTGATGGGGTATGGGTAGTTATAGGACTTGGTGAAGTATGAGTAACTGTGGCCTATAACTATCCTAAATTTTGAGTCCGAGGGGTTTTCTTGACTATGTTTTTTCACTAAGGACATTTATTTTCTATTGAACCAGCACGTTTAGGATGTGTAGGTAGTATCGGTACCACGTGGTACTAAAGTCTATGGCATATGTTAGCTTTTGTAAACAAATGATATGCATCAAAATTTTGTTAAGTAGTCTTAATAACAACCAGGTGATATTGATGATCAACAGTGCTTGTTCTGATAAGTGCAGTTTAATTGTGATGAAAAATATGATCTGAGAGTCTAGGTCGATAGTGTAATTAGTGCCATGTGTTTATGTGATTTCTTTGCTTAATTCTTATACTGTGTTTCAATTCAGAACTTTCCCTGTTACTCTAACTTAGATTGTGCGTAGTTGGTTAGGGAAGGATCTTAGGCCATTGTTCATATTAGTCCACTTAGCCTAAATGACCAACCAAATATGTAATGTATCCCTTGATCCTAATGTTTGAGCTTTGCATGTACCCTTTTCTTTGTAAAAACCTAAGTAACCTAGCATTGTCGAATGTGAAATCCTGAAATTGGCCTTGGTCATTCCTTGAATATTGTGCACCATGATTAAGGGTGCACCATGAAATGCTACCAACAATAGCATTGGTTCATAGGTTGGATATTGTGCACCTCGACTCGGTCAAAAGCATAAGTTGAGGGTGGCTGGTGTAAGGTAATCAACTGAATGAGGTGGAAACTAATGCTACATAAAAAGGGAAAAATGTTCTATGGTTGTAGGAAAGATGAATAAATGCCTAAAGAATGAACTAAAAAGAAAAAAATGTGAAATAATAGAAGGCAATGAGCTAAACATGAGAAGGCACCCATAAAAGCTTGAAATAGGAAAAGGGGTGAATCGTGGGTTGAAGAATAACAGTGTTGGTAGGGAAAAGCATAGAGTAGTGGGAAACTAGTCACTATGTTCCCAAACATCATAGAAAAGCCCCCTGAGCCTACGTTACATGCAAAAACGCCCTATAGTGATCCTAGTACAAGTAGTTGAAGGTCATAGTTGTGAGCATATAGGTTAGCATATGGTATTGATCATGGTGTTTGAATATCTACTGTTAGTATGAGTGATTTCGTTTAGTCCCAGGCATCAAATCTGAAAATACTATCATGTGTGGTATATGGTACTTTGTCTTGTGAGGGCACTTACATTACACTGTTAATTTTAGGTTATTTTAGTGATTGTTGCTTATCTGCAATTACCATGCTTGTCATAGTTATACTATCACATGTATTGATCTGCATTAGTTTGTTTAATGACTGTCGAAAATGCACTGATGATTTATCGTGGGTATCTGTGCTTGATGTGGAGATGATATATGCCATTAGATTGAGGTATGTGTATTACGATACTTTTTATGTAG
Source organism: Solanum medicagineum (assembly GCA_026153255.1). Lineage (NCBI taxonomy): Eukaryota > Viridiplantae > Streptophyta > Magnoliopsida > Solanales > Solanaceae > Solanum > Solanum medicagineum. The sequence goes on from JAPFFP010008687.1 coordinate 12,065, forward strand.
ATTGAGTTCATCGGTTGAGGAAAGTAACAATTTTAAGTTGAATGTGTTAATGTGATGTTATAATATAACAATTTTGATGCTTAAAACTTGAGATTTTGCGTGTTCAAAAAGCTATATTAATGGGTTTGATGTGTTTTTATGTTTGTCTTTCAAGATGACAAGATTTAGCATGATTTTGGGCAAAGTGTTACAGATGCTGCATTTTTGGTGAAGTACAAAGCACTCTATGGGCCATGGAAATTTCCATGAGCCATAGAATGGTTTCGTGGTTGAGATTCAGTGAAGGGCGTATTTTCCGAAGTAGCATCAACGAACTATCAGATGAGCCATGGAATGTTGTACTAGTCGTGGATCAAGTTTCGTGCCTTGAGGATAAGAATTTAGGGAGTTCCTAAAATGCTGTCAGACAAAACCCTATACGAGCCATAAGTCTGAATAAGGCTCGTAGAAAGATATCGTAAAAGTGATGTCCAATTTTGAAGAGTGAAGACTGCAAAGCCTAGGATGGGCCGTAGAATTTTCTACGGCCCGTAAACCTATTTGTATTGCCTGTCAAATCAAATTTTCCTATTTTGTTTTGGACTTGTATTTCAGTCATTATAATTAGAATTTTTAGTTTATTTTAGACATAATATGAAGTAGAAAGATAACGATATAGAAAGAGAAAAATGTTAATGAGAGACACACGAGACACTTGGAAAACAACTTTGTGAGTTTTAACAATACTTTGTGTTTCTAGTGAAAAAATTGGGATTTTTTGTTCTTAACTTGATCATCGTAAGTGCTCAATTATGTTATTTTATATCATGATTCTTACATCTACCATGATTATGCATAGGTAAATTCACAACTAGGGTTATGGGAACCATGAAGAACTAAGAAGGTAAAATCGGATAATCCGTAGTTCTTGGAAAATGTGCATGCATGTATTAATTAATTCTCTTTGTTTTGATTGCTTTTTTAATTGTGGCCAATGTTAGAACTCGCCTATTGTTACTGACTAGATCAAGGTAGTAATGAATGGGAAAAGAGATTAATTAACAGAATTCGATTGACTTCTTCTCGTCTAATCAACCAAACTGGATCAACGGGAGGTTGTACTGGGACAATTGGCAAGGGTTAGTAATGTCACATTGCGAAGATGGATCAAATCAGTAGTGAATTTTATTTCTCACCTGAAACAAAGGGTTTGGTAAACTTAACTTATGATTCAGCATGCAATACACTTGAAAACATTACAATTATCTAGTAATACCAAGTTAGGAAATCATGGGGAACACAATACCCTAATTACTTCTATCACTGGTTTCACAACACTTTCTAGTTTATGTTTACTTTCTACAAACTACAAACCCCCCTTTCGGTAGATAAGTAGGTTAATTCAGTCTACTTGCTTGCATTTACTCTGAGTCTACCATATTCCCTGTGGGATTTGACCTTAACCTCGATTAGGTTATGTATCTTGACAGCGACCACTTTAACCATCAAAAAAGAGGTGTAGCTTGGGTGATATCAGTGGGTTCCCTTAGTAATGATCAAATTTGGTTCCAATTGTAGGTTTTCTCTACGAATCCAATCCAATTTCACGATTTTGAATCAATTATTGTTCATGGACACACACTTAGCCCTAGTCTCTTATGATAAAGCTATAGATTTTCATGATTATGATTTCAATATATACAAAAGCATGTTGTATGACATTGATGCATTAATATAATGATTTTGATGATGATGTTAGGGTGGGAATGTCTACGCACACTATGATGAAAAGGAAAGTAGATGGACTATTCTTATGAAATGATATTTTCATGAAAGTTATGAAGACATATTTAAAAGCAATGAAAGTATGATTTTAATAAAGTGAACTTTATCAAAAGTTATGTATATGCATGATTTAGGTATTTCCTGGAATATGACACAGCACCGAGAGGGCTTTTGTAGATTACATAGTCCCATAACTATGTGCCACCATAGGAATACTTTCATGTTTTATTCTCTAAAGGTGCTAAAGGATCCATTTAGCTATAACGATGGACACTCACCATGCTAGGATAGAGCCTAAAGGGCAAAAGTCAAATGATGGTTCTCATCGTGAGATGGTAAGGTTGAGGTTTTCTCCCTAGGGGGAGATAGTGCCCTTAGGTACCAAGGTAGATTGTGTGTGCCTTGTGTTCATAGCTTTAAGAAAAAGATTCTTGATGAGGCTCATGGTTCTTCATATTTAATTCACCCTGGGTCTATAAAATGTATAGAGATTTGAGAGAGGTGTATTGATGGGAAGGCATGAAGAGAGATATTGCAAAATTTGTATCTGGTTGCCATAATTGCCAACAAGTCAAAGCCGAACATCAAACGATGGGTGGCCTATCCCAAGATATAGAGATTCCTACTTGGAAGTGGGAAGGGATTAATAGGGATTTTATAGTTGGGTTGCCCAAGACTAGAAAAGGTTTTGATTCCATATGGGTTGTGGTTGATAGGATAACAAAATCGACTCACTTTCTACCGGTTAAGGCTACATATAGGGCTAAAGAGTATGCTAGGTTGTACATTCATGACTTGATGAGGTTGCATGGGGTTCCTTTATCCATCATATCGGATCATGGTGCACAATTCACTTCACACTTTTGGAGGTCCTTCCAAAGAGGTCTTGGAACCAAGGTAAAGCTTAGTACGGTCTTTCACTCTCAAACGGATGGCCAAGCCGAAAGAACTATCCAAACACTTGAGGACATGCTTAGGGTTTGTGTATTGGAGCTTAAGGGTAGTTGGGATGATCATCTTCCATTGATTAAGTTTGCATACAACAATAGCTATCATTTTAGTATTAGTATGGCTCCTTTTGAAGCTCTAGATGTTGTAGATTACCGGTTGGGTGGTTTGAGGTTAGTGAGGTTGCTTTATTGGGTCCAAATCTTCTTATGGATGCTATGGAGAAGATAAGTATGATTAGAGAAAGGTTGAAAACAGCCCAAAGTCGCCAAAAGTCTTATGCCGATGTGAGAAGAAGGGATCTTGAATTCAAGGTTAATGATAAGGTTTATTTGAAGGTGTCACCCATGAAGGGTGTGGTCCGTTTTGGTAAGAAGGGCAAGCTGAGCCCTAGATATGTGGGTGTTGACACCCAATTTTGACCGATCTTTACCTATTACAGATTGTCATTTAATTGAAATAAGTATTTTTCAAACTCTTCAATAATTGCGTCTATTTTCAATTTTATCTTAAGAATTGTGTATTTTCAAACATTTTGTGATTTTCAAAATTTATTCATAAATTATTTTTTATTAGTAGTATTTATTGTTGTTATCATAACCATTTTATTAGTAATAGGAGTATTGTTTATTACTATAGTACTATTATAAATATATCGATATTGTATTTTATGTGTCTTATAGATATTTTTAATATATTATTTCGTCGATTTATCTATTTTAAAATAATAATTTCAATAGGTTTATTATTTTGCATAATAATTTTAGCATACGTTAAGAATTTTCTTTACATAAAAATATTATTTTAAAATAATTGTATATTCACATAAAGGTGCATACTATATTTATTAATTAGGTGACAATCTTCTCAATTTCACACCAATTTGTTTAATTAGTAGCCTTTTAATCCAATTCATTTTACATCTAACCAATTCCTTTGCAATTTATTTAAATTTTGGTCAAATTCTTTCGTAATTCTCTCAAATCTAGTCTAAATTGAGTTAATTTGTGATGAAATTTTGAATCTTGAATTCAATTCCATTTAATCCAAAATCTAAATAATTCATTTTTTACCCAATATCTTGAGATTTAATCATAGTCATTCACCTTAGATGATCAACAGCCAAGATAGAAGTCTTCTTCTTTCCTTTTTGACAACACCAAACACCCAAATCACAAAAACTCTCTCTCTCTCTCTCTCTCTCTCTCTCTCTTTCTCTCTCTCAGCCCCTTGACACTACCTTCACCAGAAAAATCCAAAAGTCTCGCCATTGCCACTGCATGTGGCCAATGGAGTGGTGACTCTCTCCCCGTATCTCTCTTCTTCTCCAACCGGCCAAACGATCTCCATTCATCACTGGGAATGCCCATAAAATGTGACCCCATCTACCTCTCCAACCATCGGAAAACAACCCCGACAACAGCCCCCCAAACAAAGCTCCACAACTACCCTTTTTCAGCACCAAAACTCAGCAAAATAGCAACCCAAATGCATCGTCAAAACAGCCACCAAACCCAACCCTTTTTCGTAAAAACCACCTGCAAATCGCCATTCAAAACAACTCCAGAATGACACTGAAAGCATCCCACACCAGCCCCAAAATGCTGCTGCAAATCACCCCATGTAACAGCCCCAAAACGCCACCAAAAATCAACAAAAACACCTCCAAACACCACCCCAAAACCAGTCCACAAACCAGCCACAACATCAGCCCCATTTTCTCCCAAAATACACCCCAAATAAGTCCCTAAATTCTCGCTCAAAATCCCATCATTTTTCCCCCCGGTGGAAACCCCACTGCATCGGCTGAAATGGCCCCAAAATGACCCATTGTATCCGGCAAAACCCCCCTCCTATCCGGAGAATTAACCAAGTCAATGGTGGCTAGAGGACCCAATAATGCCAGCAAAAGCAAAATCGAATCTCCGAATGCCCCCAAATTTTGGTTTGATTTTTTATTATTTCTTACTCTTTGAATTTGCAAGTATGTGATTATGTGCTAAGTTGTTATTTTCTACCCATGATATTGATTTTGTGCTCTGCAAGTCAGTTGTGAAAAGTTATTTTGCCAATAAATGTTGGTCCTTTCTAATTAATCTTTTTGTTTTGATTTATGTAGTTCTAGAACTAATTATGAAAGATGACATTTTGTGACTAATTTTCTTTTCAGAATACAGTTGATAGATATCAATATTTGGCAGTCCTGATTTCCCGATTTTTGTGATTTTTTTAGCTCGACTTAATTGTGGTAAATTGATTGAATGGGGATGGTCTGTGATTTGCAAATATTTTTCTTTACTTATCTTTGAAAGGAAAATTGAATTTCTTTATTCACTGTTTTACATCCACACGAAAATCTTATTGTCTTGCCTTTTTTTATTTATTTATTAATTGATTGTTATTGCCTTATTGATGGAGAAATTGATTCTGTCACCCCTTTAAATCAATTTGGTTATTTGCTTTTGGTAAGGTAGAAAGAAAGTGTTAATTTATTTATTAATTATTTACCACCGAAACTCAAAGGTAAGTTTTACAGAATTGTGGTTAGACCATCGTTGTTGTATGGAGTGGAGTGTTGGCCAATTAAGAAGGCACATGTTCAGAAGATGCATGTCGC
>JAPFFP010008698.1:0-17391 GCA_026153255.1 Solanum medicagineum
TAGGTGGTAGCCCCGAGGGGTTGAGTATAACCTAGCCAGGGGATGATCCTATCAAAGGGGGGGTAGCCCGAGGGGTTAAGTATAACCTAGCCAGAGACGAACCCGATACAGTTTCACCACTGATCAGTTGGTCATTTGTTCTACAACTATGCACAGATTATACAGTAAAGGTAAAGTAATATAAAGAGTGTAAAGTACATGATTCCACAGTATAATTAAAGATGGTCCACAAACTTACACCAGTGCATGGGTTCATTTGAGTTATTACTTCACGTACAGTATATCCTGCCTTACATACTCAATACATTATCTTGTGCTAACGTCCCTTACGGGGGACCTGCATTTCATGCTGCAAGTATAGGTGTTAGTAGACCTCCCCAGTAGAAGTACAGGATATTCAGCTGCTGTCACCAAGATCCAGGTTGCTTCAGGGCTTTGTATATGTCTAGAGCTTATGTTTATATTGTACAGTTAGTTGAGGCGGGGCCTGTCTCGGCCCTTATCAGATGTTCTTCTTAATTTAGAGGCTTTGTAAAGTAAAAGTGAAGTCATGTCTCGTACTTTAGTAACCGTGGCCCCAATGGCCTAGTCATATGCATTTCCTTTTGGCTTGTTATCACTGTTTATCTGCTTTAAGGCATGTTAAAGGTAGGAACCCCTTATAATATATATAGAAAGCGCATAGATATAGGTTAGTTCTCCTGGGCTTTATCGGCAACGGGTGCCAGTCCGCCCTAACGGGACTTTGGGGCATGACATTGAGCATCCACTTCACCCTATTTTTATTCTTTAGAATGGGCTTGTCATAGGCCTGATAAAATTCATAGACCAAGGTGGGCACATATGGATCCTGAGGTTTGGTGAACATTTAGAAGTTGTGAAACTTGTGAGTCAAATAAACCTTCGGATATCTGTCGATCACTCCATCACTAGACAACTTGTTCTCCTCTAGGATTATTTGTTTCCCCTCAGCCCTAAGCTTGTTCAAATGCTGTGGGGCTATTATTTCCTGGATTTTTTGGGATGTCTGGAGCAGAGGATCAAGAATAGTTTTGGACCTGGCCTCACTCCAGTCCCTTTTTGCACTTGGCTCTGGAGTAGGCTTCTTAGAATCTTTCTTCTTCCTCCTTCTAGTGCATGTTACATTGACTGGTTCTTCTTCATCACTAGTGGCTTCTCGGTGGTTATCCCTTTTCCTTTTACCCTTTCCTTGCATCTCTTGTTGAGGCCGCTGAGATCTTCGTTCTACTCTATCGGGAGCTATGACAACTTCCCTAGCTACTCGAGATCCACCTTAAGTGACCTGCTCCTTAGTTTGCCCGTTCCTGCACCATAATGAACTCTAAATATCTTGTGAGAGGCAGTGCTAAACAATTAGGAGCAAGAATCGATCATATGAGAAACATTCAAAGTGGACAAGACTACTTGACCGTGGAACATACTCGAGGCTGCATCGAGTTGATTACGCGGTCAAAAAGACTGTTGCCTTTTTGCATAGTTATTAGAGTAAAGGCCCTTGGTACTTTGAGCGATACTTATGCATATTCAGCGATACGTCAAATTGATTTGGCGATGGGAAAGGTTCATCGCCAAAAGTTGCATAAATTACTCAAGAAGATCAATCAATTAAGGTGATGCATGTGACAACTAGGCACATCGTCGAGTGCACTTAAGTGGTCAAAATGACCATCGCCGAAGGTGACTAGCAAGGTCCTTCATCCTTTCACTCAAAATTCAAAAATTTTTCCAAGGATCACATGGATGAAAGTCACATACTAATCCACCATAACACATCAATGCATGCTTACTATTGATTATCACTATCACATGGTTTCCATGGCTATAAACTCAATCAAACTATGACATACCCTTGAGAATGATGTTATATCTATCATAGGGCAAGGTCAATCACTCAAAGGAGATTAAGGGTTACTCAGACTTTACCCATAACCCATAGGAACAATTAGTCCAAACAAGGAATTATTTTCAAGAACATATTCATTTGATCATGGTATCATCTCAATTGAAAACATTCAAGCACGATAACAAATATGAAATTGAGGCAACACCCACAAACAATCCACCATTAGGCAAGAAATCCTTCATTCATATACCTAACTCAACTCATAGACATCACCAATTTCAACATTCATAAAGGGATTCAAAACCCGCAATAAATTACCCATTCATGCAACACAGGCTTTAAGCATAATTCTAAGGATATACCCACTCAATTTCAATAAGATTTTCAAGACTTATAACATGATTGTCACATTACAAATGCTGATCAACTTTATAAACAATGTCCTTCACCAAAAGAACTAAAACAAGGGCCAAAAACATACCTTTTCAGTGGTGAGACACAATGAAATCCGCAAAGATGCCTTTGTGATGGATATTCTCAACCCTTTTTGTAAATATTTTTCAAAGAAAAACAAAGAGGGGGTTTTGGCATGCAAAGGAAGTGAAAAGCAGGGAAGATGGAAAGTGAAAGGGTCAAGGCATTTGAAAAGCCTTAAGTAGGTCGGTGAGTGTGTGTGTTCGGCGATATCGACCACATCGCCTAGCACAGTCGGTGCAGTGCCAAGTGTTATAGGGATCACCTTTTCTAACAGTATGCATACCTTTTATTTAGCCTTGAAGTGCGGTGAAATTGACCATCACCAATTAGTTTTAGCGATTCCCCGAATTGATAATTTGTTCACCAAATTCAACAACACCTCAAGAGGCACCAATCGACTCAAAGGAAGATCGAACTGACGGTTGCCAATTTGACTCGATGATATGCCGAATAGTTCCACTTGATCACCATTTCAACTATCCACTCCAATTTTTCTCTTTTTTAACCCGGCATATCTCAACATCCATTATTCAAACCAGAAAGAAGTAAATACTCATCTTGGGTTGCCTCCCAAGAAGCAACTTAGTTAACGTCATAGCATCACATGATTTCTCTTCTCATCAAGTCACAACTGAGATGCCTATAATGACAATATCTTGGGATCATATCTTGGCTTTAGAGCTTTGCATATGTTGAAAACAACCTCCTCATCATTAACTTTGAAATTAAGATCTCCACTCTGAACACCCACCACAGCTCATCCGGTGGCTAAGAACGGCCTACCCATGATTATTGGCATGTCCATATCCATCTCGCAATCCAAAATCACAAAATCCACAATAAGAATGAATTTATCCACTTTCACCAACACGTCGTGTAAAATCTCCACTGGTCATTTGATGGACCGATCAACTAAGGGGGTGGGGGATGTGGTTGTTAAGGGGGTCTCCAATCCTAAGTCCTCAAATATGGCTAGGGTATGAGATTTATACTTGCCCCCAAGTCATATAGTGCTTTATTGAATTTTGAGGCTCCTATGGTGCATGGAATGGTAAATGCACCTGGGTCTTCCTTCTTTGCTACCAATTTTTGTGTCAAGATTGCACTACAGTTGTGAGACACTTCAATTGTCTCACACTTAAGAATTCTTTTCTTTTTCACTAATTCTTTCATGAACCTAGCATAAATTGGCATTTCAATCAATTTGTGGAATATTTATTGATAATGAATTGAACATAGAGAAATTTTTGAAACTTAACATCCTCCTTTTTCTTCTTCAATCTTTGTGAAAATGGAGGATCAACCTTGACTTGAGGTGTTTTCAGTCTCACAGCTGGACTTGAATTTTTAGGGAAAGCTTTCTTGGCATTCGCAGCATTATCCCCGTTCTTCTCTTGCTTAACGCTCTCAAAATTGTCGAGAACATCACTATCTTCAATGTTAGCTTAATACTCATCAGCTTCAATAATAACCATACCTTCTTCTTCCACTTCTACCTCATTCACGGCTTCTTCACAAACAAGCAATGGTTTAATGCCTTCAATCACTTTCCCACTATGAGTGGTTATGGATAAAAACTGTTGATCATTCCCTTTTGAGTTAGCCACTGTGTCACTAGGTAAACCTCCTTTTGGAAGCTGATTTAGATGAGCTGAAATATTCCTAAGTTGAGTCTCCAAATGCTTAATGGATGCCAAATGAGATGTCACCGTTTGACTCAGCTGAGAAAAGAAAAATTTCATCTCTTTTAGGACGTTGTCAGAGGCTTCTACTGTCACAACCCAAGCCTAAGGCCTAGATGCGAGACGACAAATCGGAACATGAAGGGACCCAAACAAGCCTCTTAGCATATCAACCATACATCCTTGGTCGCCGAAGCAAAGTAAACAACAACAAGAGATATAATAAAAAGGGAAACAGGAGTAAGGGAAGTCTTTGATAATTATTAAAGAGTAAAAGAGTCAAGCTCAAGCAAAAGTACATCATAATATGCAACAACACTTCTAACATGGAATGGAGCAGCGACCGAGGTAGTTTTTGGGCTCACCCTCATAGTAACAAATGTTTGACATAAAGAAGTCTCAAAATAACAAGAGTTATAAAGATAGTGTCCTCGGACTTGAGGAGTCACCAAAGCTTACTTCAAAGGATCATACTAGCCACGTGGAGGATGCTCAAATGGTGCTCTGGTCCCTACATGGTAATATCATGTAGGCATAGAGTATGCGTTAGTATGTTTGAATGTACTAAGTATGTAGGATGCAATGCAACAAGACATAAATCAATATAGTCAAAATGCATAATAATAAGCAATAGATAAGTTTAATCTCAATATGGCATGCATGATCAATGCTTGAAGTAAAACATGCTGGTAAATCATTCAACTTGCGTAGAACATAATGCATGTGTGGGAAGAGACATAACCGACAAAAGTAAGACCAAGCGAGCTACAACTTGAAATCTTAATGATTACCCCTCATCAGTAAAGATGTGGTCTACTTGCCAAGGTAAACAATACTTCACCTTACGGGAGCCCGTCCTATTTCAGAGAAGTAACCCCCCTTATGAGAACCCGTCCCATTTTCAGGGTGGATTTCATGATAAAGTGCACAAAATAGATCTACTAGTATAGCAAGGGTAAAGTATAATCGTATGTTGGCACATAGTTTGAGGAAAGGAGTATGGACCCTTGAAGATAATCCACGCCGACATCCAATCCATCGATGCTAATTCTAATCCCACGAAATACTTGAAATAATCATACTTTAATTATAATATGAATAGCTTGTAAGAAAATGACTTGAGTAGCTCATAAACATGCTTGACCTCTAATGGTGAGCCTAACTTGAAAACATGAGAGTAATAATAATAATACATGAACCCTTGCTTTAACATGAATGGCTCACAAGAGGTAAAAATCTTGAAATAGGGTTTAACTTGATACTTGTAACATCATAGATACTTTTCATGAATTCAATACATGTTTGAAAGACCTTAAACATCATGGAGTCACTTGACTTGTAGAATATGTAATAGATCATCAATAACTTGAGAATTCTTGACTTGACATTTTATCAAACACTTGGTGAGTTCATGATACTAGTTCGAAATCATGCAATTCGAGAGTTAAATAAGATAAGAAAACTTAATGCAATTCAATCCACCAACATGAAGTAAAACCCCCATGTAGGGTACCTTGAAATTCATCATCAAATCTCATAATAGAGCATAGTTTCATAACTCAAAACATGCATAGTCTCAATAGACAAAATCAATTCATGGTATAATCTTGAAATAGATAGACATGCATAATCAATCAATATTTCATAAAACCCTAACATAATTTATACTCATAATCCATAATAAAGATACCTATTGGTAATATAACTTGAACTCATGCAATATTCATGAAAAGGAAGATCGGGCTCCATGAGTAAAAGGACTCAATGGATGAAACCTGTATACCTCAAACTTGCGTTTTCTTGAGATGAGCTTGAAGAGAACTTAGAGCTTCAAAAGAATCCTTGAGTTCCAAAGTTAAGCTTGAAATCCTTGAATTTGGTATGAGATATTTGTTTAAGTCTTGGAGAGGTTTTTGTGAGGCTTTGAGTGATATAGAGTTGAAAAATGACTAAGTATGGGTGTTTTCATGCATAAGTGGGCATGTGGCTATAACCCCAATGCCCTTGGCCAAAACAGAAAAATTAAGAAAAAACGTATACTGGTCTGTGTCTCGTCTGCGACGCAGACCCATCATGGAGGAAGGAATAACACTAATCTGCACCCAGTCCGCGTCGTAGCCTGGTCACAGATTCACACTATTTTATGAAAATTAGTGAAAATAATTTTTGCTATGGGTCCTCTAAAATTTGGGTTATACCTATTTCACACTCACTCTTTCCCCTGATCGAGAATATGAAGTCAGATTTTTGATATCACGCACAAATTTTGAGATATATGAAAATTTTACGATTATGGGCATTTTTGAAGCACATTTTTAGGGCGTTTTATCTACCTTACTCAAGATTCAGGAAAGAATATTTTGATCTGAGGATTCTCTTAATTAACCATCAGTCCAGCAGCCTTCACCCTGTCATGAAGTGGAATGTACCTATCTCCATCACAGTTCCTCAACCCCCAAACTTGAGGTTGGTCAGCCCATGCACGATCTCGCCATCTGGAGTTATTGTTCCAACCTTGATTCTTGGGTAGCATTTGAAAAGTTGGATGAGAACCCACCATTTGGTTTCCCTAATGGACTTCTTTGTTGTAACCGCCTTCAAATGGTGCACCTTCAAACATCATATCTCCAGTGGCTCCCATAACATTCACACTTTCACGATTTCCTCCCATGACTTACTTGCTCAAAAGATCAAGATAAGTTAACATTTTAGCCATGTTCTCATCTCTTTCTTGATCCTTAGAAACCTGCTCCTTGGTTGGACTTCTATGGATCAAAGGTACCATGTCATCTCTTGTGTACCATGCTTGGTTAATCTTTGTCATTCAATCCAAGAGGTTACACGCTTTAGAGAATGTTTGTATCATTAGGCCTCCTCATACTAACTGATTAGCTACACCTTTGTTTGAAGTGTCGAGGCTGATATAGAAGTATAGCAAGAGCATATGGTCCGGAACTCCATGGTTAGGACATCGTAGTAAGAGTTTCCAAAATTGGAGCCATGTTTCATGCAATGGCTCACCTCTAGCTGCTTGAAGTTCTCAATACTTATTCTCAACTTTATCATCTTCGAGGGAAGGAAAAATCTTTTAAGGAATGCATTTTGCAGCTCTTCTGATGAAGTAATAGAATCACGAGGTAGCTCCGCTAGTCACCTCAATGCCTCTCCGGTGATGGAAAAATAATAACCTTAGTCGAATGGCTTTCTAACTCACTCCCATGAAGTTTAATAGGAGACACACGTCAACAAAATTCCTTAAGTGTTATGAGGATCTTCGTGACGGAGCCCTCCAAACAGGCCTTTCAGTTGGAGGAGTTGCAACATAGTGCTCGTTACATGAAAATTAACTCCTCTGGCCAATGGGGGTAGTCGGATAGCACCAATGCTCCCCACTTGATCCCAGTTAACATCTTGCATATCGTTCATGTCTCTAAGATTCTCACCATTGAAACTCTCAATCATCCTCCATCTTAACACCTATTTTTCAGCAGCAAAAATAACACGAAAATAGTAAAAACAATTCTAACTACAAGAATAAAGCTTAACAAATTCTTCTAATATGAACATGCCGCTTCCCTAACAATGACGCCATTTTTGATGTCACACAACCAGGCTACTAAAAGGAAGCAGGGGGCAGTCTTCATTAGCATAATAACCCTAATATAGCGGTTGGGGTCGATCCCACTGGGAATCATTGTTCAAGGCGAAAGTGACTCGTTGGGCCAAGTAATTGTAGGATCTAGGGGTTTGCAATAATCAAAATAATTATTCAACTAAACAAGTTCAAAATATCAATTTAAACAACAATTAAGGAAGATATTGGGGATGTGTGGAAACATGGGAATCGATCTACCAACTGGGTTTAGGTATTTGACTAAATGAGTTGATGTTAAGTGAATAGGCTAGGTTGCTTGTAGCCCATATCAGCTATGATACAAGGGTGTTTAGCATGAATCAATTAAGAAATCATATGTGGACCATTGAGGACACGCTTGGACTAAGAAGTCTCAGCAAAACCCCTAATATCTTAGCCACTGAATCCACTGTTGTGGACTTCACCTGAAACCCAAGAGGTTTCCAGCCATTGTATCAATTCCACACTTTAATCGTTTCGGCTAAAGCAACAATCAAGGATCTAAAGTAAAACCCCAAGTTTGCAATCCTGAAATTATAGGTTAAACATAGGAATGGATATAAATATACTCAAATCAATTATAGATAAGTCAAAATATCAAAGACCCAACAAATAAATCAAAAATACATATCAATAGCACACTCCCAACATGGGGTTTTCAACCACACATGCTAAAAATTAAAGATTTGATACCAAACATAGCAGCATTAGTCATCGCTAACATGATTGAATACAAATTAGTTGATTATGACTGGCCAATCTTCTCCAATTTGCTCTCCAAAAGCTTCAAACCTAACTCCCCTTTGTACTCTAAAAGAAAAGTTCTATGTACTACTACTACAAACTAATTATTCTAATATGATATGAATTGATATGTATAGTGTCTTTCTAAAATTGTTTATATACTCCATGTAAAAGTGTGAAAGTTTGTGCTGTCAAATGCCATTTGGTAGTCGAGGCTGACCATCACCGAGCAATCTAGCGATGCTCCGAATGTGCACTTGATTGCTTTCCTATCCATCCTCATAAGGCTTCCTCTTCTACAACTGTAACACCTTTCACGCGCCATGAAAAAAGTCCCTATAGTGTATTTCTTAGATATCTCAAAATCCGTGCATAATTTCACAAAGCCGACTTCATATTTAGTTTTAGGGGGCAAAATTGTATAGGAAAGGAGTGATCTTCAATTTTTAGATGACCCGTAGGAAAAAACCAATTTTTCGAGTGATTCGGGGCTTAATCAGTAAAGTATGTGACCAGTCCGCATCATGGACTTGTCACCCTATAGTATTAAAATGGCCTAAACTCATTCTTAGCCTAAACCGGGGAAGAAAAATCAAACTCCACGTGAAAATATACTACTCTGTAACAAGTTCGCGTCGCAGACTTGTCGCGCTATAGGCCAAAAAGTTCCTTAAATTTCCTGTTTCACTTAAGGGAAATTAGGTAATAACTCAATGCTTACATATACGAGAATACCTTACTCTTCAGCCATTTTCAAGCCCTAGAACAACCAATATTCTCCCAAAAATCATCCTCGTTACTCATAATTTCCTCATCTAAATTCTAGATTTCTCAAGGATTACAGGAACTCTAGTGAAGCCTCAAGTTTTTATTCAAGAAAACTCCAAGTCTAAGGTAGGTGGGCTTTATTCATGGGGATTCTTCCACCCGTGAAGTCAATCCTTCTCTTCTTGTCAGATTATATGATTTTAAGGTTTAATACCTCAGGGGTAAACCTTATTATGCATTATACACATGAATTGAGTTTGGATTCTTCAAGTATTGATAGATTAAGCATGAATATCTATTGAAAGCTTATTCCATGAGTTAACTTATATGTATTGAAGCTATGCATGACGTGAACTATGTAAACTATGAAAGATTGTGAACTTTTAAGATGGATTTCATGACACCCATATTAGTGTTTCTACTACAGTATTGGTGGGTTGAATTAAATGATTTCCAAATGAATTGATTTTACTCATCTCTTGTCTTGTACTCTTGAATTGCATGATTTTAAGAATATGTACATACACCTATCATATTTGACTAAATTTACATTACAAGGATTCTTGTGTTAATGAAAGACTATTGCATGTTTTGCAAGACAAGTATGATATGACAAAATTTATGGGTTCCTAAGCATGTATTGAACTCATGAAAAATTCCTATGATTTATAAGTAAAATGTTATGCCCTTATACTAAATTCTACCATCTTGTGAATAAATAAAGTGTACATGAAGGGGTCAAGTGAGATAAGTATTTTACCCTCATGTACAAACTACTGCTCACTGGAATGGGTCAAGCATATTACAAGATCTACTCTCATGAAGGGGTCAAGTTTATGAAATGTTTCACCCTCTAGTATAAGGAATATGCTTAGTTGTAGGGGTCAAGTATCTGAATGAGCTACTCATACCATGTTATCACATTTTTATAAGTCATTCATGTTTTGATTAAATGTATGATTATGTTAAGTATTCCATGGGAGATAAGGTACAGGCTCAACTGTCACAACCCAAGTCTAGTACCTAGACGTGACACGACGAATAGGAACTTGAAGGGACCCAAACAAGCCTCTTAGCATATCAATTACACATCCTTGGTCGTAGAAGTAAAGTAATCAATAACAAGAGATAATATAAAAAGGGAAAGCGGGACTAAGGGAAGTTTTTGATATCACAAAAGCATGAGAGTTAAGTCTGTGGCATAAATACATCATAATATTCCAACAACACCTCTCTTAGAATGGAGCAGGGGGTAAGACACTTTCCGCGCTCATCCTCATAATGTCAAATGTTGAACATAAAGAAGTCTTAGAAATAACAAGAGAAAGTAGATAGTGTCCCCGAACTTGAGGACTCACAAAGCTTATGTTCAAATAATCTCACTAGCCACGTGAAGGGTGATCAAGAGGAGCTCCGGTCCCTACGTGGTGATATCATGTAGACATAAAGTATGCGTTAGTATGTTTGGATGTACTAAGTATGTAGGATGCAATGCAAAAGACATAAGCCAATATGGTCAAAAAGCATAGAAATAGGCAATAGATAAGTATAATCTCAATATGGCATGACTGATTAATGCTTGAAGTCAAACATGTTTGTAAATCATTCGAATTGCATAGAACATAATATATGTGTGGGAAAGGACCTTAACTGACATAGACCGAGTGGGCTACTACTTAAAATTCAAGGTATGAAGCCCTTCGATAAGATGATCGAGGTATGACACCCCCTCGACAAGGTGACTGAAGCTTGACACCCCCTAGACAAGGTGATCGAGGCTTGCCACCGCCTCAACAAGGCGACCGAGGCTTGATACCCCCTCGACAAGGTGACTGAGGCATGTCACCCCCTTGACAAGGTGTGACCTACTTATCAAGGCAAGTCAAACATGACATTTACAACATCATAGACATGTTCATGAATTCAATACATTTTGAAAGACCAAAATCATCATGAAGTCACTTGACTCATAAATCATGCAATAGATCATCAATAACTTTAAGAATCCTTAAAAAGGTATTTTATCAAACACATGGTGGGTGTATAATGCTTGTTCCAAATCATGCAATTCAAGATTGTAAAAATAAGAGAAAATCAACTCAAATCAACCCATGAACACATAGTAAAACCCTCATATAGGATACCGCAAAATCCATCATCAAATCTCATAATCAATCAGATTTCATAGGTCAAAACATGCATAATCTCAATAGACAAAACCCATTCATAGTACAAGCTTGAAATAGATAATCATGTATAATAAATCAACATTTCATAAAATCCCAACATAATTTATACTCATAATCCATAATAGAAGATACCTATAGATAATACAACTTGAAAACATGCAATTTTCATAATAATGGAGATTGGGCTCCGTGGGTGAAAGGATCCAATGGATGGAATCCACATACCTAGATTTGGGGATTCGTTGGTGTAGACTTGAAGGAAACTTGAAGTTGGAATGGAGTTCTTGAGATTCGAAATTAAACTTGGGACACTTGAATTTGGATGAAATATTTGGTTAAGTCTTGGAGAGGGTTTTGGGAGTGTCTTGAGTGATATATAGTTGAAAAATGACTAAGTATAGGTGTTTTTATGCATAAGTGGGCATGGAACCAAGACCCCAATGTCTTAGGCCGAAACAGGAAAATTAAGGAAGTGCAAACACACCTCCGTGATGGGTCACGTCGCAGAGGCATCGCAGACACTTACTGTTTTCCAAAATTTTGGCGAAAATCATTTTTTGCTACGGGTCTTCTAAAATCGAGGTTATATCCATTTCCCACTCAATTTTCCCCCCGATCAAGAATATGATGTCAGATTTTCTATATTACGCACGAATTTTGAGATATATGGAAATTACGATTATGGGCATTTCCGAAGCATATTTTTGTGGCGTTTTTTGGGGCATTTCAATATCTCCCCCTTGGGAACATTCATCCCCGAATGTCAACGAAAACGTACATAAGAGAAGTAACCATGAAGATTTCAGCCTGACATATATGCAACAATTACATTTAAACATGATTTTCAAAAATCTCAACATGAATGTCAAAAATCACCATAAACTTGTTACCATAGACATGAATGCATGTAACATGATATGATGGCTGAAAAGTAAGACTTAAAATCATATAAGGGACTTAGTTCACTATCTTAAACTTGAATAGAGTGAAAGAGTTATGGATACCGCCTCTTCATGTCCGCTCCGGCTTCTCAAGTGACGCTTTCAACTTGTCGATTCCTCCAAAGAACCTTGACAGGTGCTACATCTTTGTTTCTCAACCTTTCCACATGTCTATCCAATTATCTCCACCGGGACCTCCTCATAGGTCAATTCATCCTCCACAACACCAACAAACTCAAAGATTTCTATAACACTTGGGTCACCAACCCATCTCTTCAACATAGATACATGAAATACCAGATGAACCATATCCATTTCCCTAGGCAATTCCAATTAATAACAACTTTACCAATATTCCTCAACACTTTATAAGGACCCACAACCTTAGGCTCAATCTCTTTTCTTGCCCAAACCAGATCAAACCATTCATGGGTGGGACTTCCAACTGAACCCAATCATCAACACAAGCACACATAGCCTACCTTAGTACCTAAGGATACCATCTTCTCCTTAGGAGAAAACCTACACTTCACCATCTTCCACCAACGCATTCAACTCTAGAAAGGCAGCATCAAGGTCTTGCTTTAACTTGACCTCATCAACCAAAGAAGATTTGATACCATCAAAACGTACCACACTACCATTCTTAACTTCATACCTCATTCCTAACCTAGCCAACCGGTGTACTTCTCTAACCACCTTTTTGTTACCCAAGATTCACACTTATCATATTTAACAAGCAACCTCTCATCCCTCAAGATTCAACATCACCTTTAAATGACTCACAAGCTCTTCTTCATTCTGGAAATAAATCAATATACTATCCACAAACTACCATACACATATCAAGGTAGCGTTAAAGACCCTATTCATGAGATCCACAAACATAGCCGGGGCATTGATCAAGCAAAAGATATAACCACAAATTCTAAATATCGAGAAGGGCATCAAGAAACTCATTTACCACCGGAACCGACTCAATAGGAATGTCTTTGGACTCAATATCCCTAGCACTCACAAGATGATAGAGACAACCCTTAGAAATCAACTCTTGGGCTTTACAATCAATGGAAGTATGATATGCATGTAAATCGAACCACCCCAAGACCTCCAAACCCACCGTGCCAAGTTCAACAAAATCACAAGACAAGACTCTATGCAATAAGGGCATAGGAGAATATCCTATAGACTTTTCTACCGACAATAGACTCACTAATAGGGGGGGGAGGCGGGTATACACCAAAAGGGTTCACATAGAAATTTGGGACACACACATGAAGCTTATTAGAAACAAAAGGAAGAATGAAAGAAATAGTGGTACCCGTACTTATCAAAGCATGCACCTCAAAATCAAAAACATTTAACATATCGGTAGCGACATCGGGCACCTCATCCACCCCTTGCCTCCCTTGAAGAGCATAGAACTGATTATGTTGTAGGGCACTCCCTTGCTGGCCTTCTTGAGCCCTTTGATCAACATGACCACCTTTACCCCTTGTTTGAGCATATGGACAATAGACTTGCTTGTGGCCTTCTTCACCACAACCATAACAAGCATTGGTTTTCCTCAAGCATGGACCACCGTGGTTCCTCCCACACCTTTGACACTTAGGGTTAGTTATCCCATTATTGCCATCTTGACACCTTGGGTTAGACACCCCATCAATAGCCAACCTCTTGTTTGGGGCATTGGAGGTCTCTTGACCTTGGAAGCCGCCATCAAATCGAGCCCTCTTCTACTCCTCACTTCCCCTCTTCCTAAGTTTCTCCCTAAAGTTGGTCAGCATATGTCATGAGCCAGGACAAGTCCATATCACTCACAAGAATTGCGGTATGGTACTCTTTATTTACCAAGTCGGACACCCCCGACACAAACTTGTTCATCCTTGATCTAGGTTCGGTAACTAATTGTGGGGTATACTTGGAGAGCTTGTAGAACTTTAGGGAATACTCCCTCACACTTAGGGAACCTTGCCTAAGATTCACGAACTCCATCATTTTAGCCTCTCTTAACTTAATAGGGAAGAACCGGTTGAGGAAAATGACTTTGAACTCCTCCCAAGGAATAGCATCATGATTTTCCCTCTCTACCTTCCATGCACAAACCAAATTTGAACCACCCCTTTAGTTGGTAGGCCGCTAACTCCGCCTTTTCCTCTGAGTTGGCCCTCATGATGGATAGCACCTTGTACACCTCATCTATGAACTCTTGGGGTTCCTCATCCATCTTGGACCCATGGAACTCTGGTGGGTTCAGTCTAGTAAAATCCCTCACCCTAGAAGCCGGAGTGGGAGCATGAGGGGCTTGGGCCCCTTGGTTGATTTGGTTGGTCATAGCATGGGCCAACATTGTGATGGCATGCCAGAACTTGACTTGAGAAGCCTCTTCTCCTTGATGGACTTGGGGAACAGGATAAGCCGGTTGCCCCAAAGGTGTAAGACTCCTCCTTAGTCTTCCTCTTTGTAGCGACATGATCTAGAAGAGCAAAGAGCATTCGTTAGGGGAGGGAAGCCTTATCTCACATCTAAAGCACGATATAGACTATGAAGAAGGGAAACGTTTCCTAAAACGCCTCATACTCTCCCATTCATAGTTGTAGCACACTTCATAACCATGAATAAGGCTCTAATCGACGCAATGTGTTGGATTTGAAGGAACATTAATAACTTAGTGCTCTGATACCATGTTTGTCATGACCTAAGCCTAGGGATTAGGCGTGACATGGTGAAATTCGAAGGGACCCAAACAAGCCTCTTAGCATAGCAATCACACATCCTTGGTCACGGAAGTAAAGTAATCGACAATAAGAGATAATGTAAAAAAGGGAAAGCGAGACTAAGGGAAGTCTTTGATATCATAAAAGCATAAGAGTCAAGCTTGTAGCATAAATACATCATAATATTCCAACAACACCTCTAACTTAGAATGGAGCGGAGGCCGAGACACTTTCCGGGCTTACCCTCATAATATCAAATATTAAACATAAAGAAGACTTAGAAATAGCAAGAGAAAGTAGATAGTGTCCCCGAACTTGAGGACTCACCAAACGTATCTTCGAATAATCTTACTAGCCACATGAAGGGTGATCAAGAGGAGCCCTGGTCCCTACATGGTGATATCATGTAGGCATAAAGTATGCGTTAGTACATTTGGATGTACTAAGTATGTGGGATGCAATGCAACAAGACACAAGCCAATATGGTCAAAATGCATAGAAATAGGCAATAGATAAGTATAATCTCAATATGACATGCATAATCAATGCTTGAAGTAAAACATGCTTGTAAATCATTCAAATTGCATAGAACATAATACATGTATGGGAAGAGACGTTAACCGACATAGACCGAGCGGGCTACTACTTGGAATCTGAGGAATGACACCCCCCGACAAGGTGACTGAGGTATGGAACCCCCTCAACAAGGGGACAGAGGCTTGAAACCCCCTCGACAAGGTGACCGAGGCTTGCCACCCCCTCGACAAGGTGACCGAGGCATGACACCCCTTGATAAGGTGACCGAGGCATGACAACCCCTCTACAATGTGTGGCTTACTTATCAAGGCAAGTCAAACGTGACATTTACAACATCATAGACATATTCATGAAGTCACTTGACTCATAAATCATGCAATAGATCATCAATAACTTTAAGAATCCTTAAAAAGGCATTTTATCAAACACATGGTGGGTGTATAATGCTTGTTCAAAATCATGCAATCCAAGAGTATAATAATAAGAGAAAACTCAATGCAAATTAACCCACTAACACATAGTAAAACCCTCATATAGGATACCCCGAACTCCATCATCAAATCTCATAATCGATCATATTTCATAGCTCAAAACATGCATAGTCTCAATAGACAAAACTCATTCATAGTACAAGCTAAAATATATTTATGTATAATAAATTAACATTTCATAAAATCCCAACGTAATTTATTCTCATAATCCATAATAGGAGATACCCGTAAATAATACAACTTGAAAACATGCAATTTTCATAAAAAGGGAGATTAGGCTCCATGGGTGAAAGGACCCAATGGATGTAACCCATATACCTAGATTTGGGGATTCCTTGGTGTAGACTTAAAGTTCGAATGGAGGCTTTGAGATCTGGAATTAAACTTGGGACACTTGAATTTGGATGAAATATTTGGTTAAGTCTTGGAGAGGGTTTTGAGAGTGTCTTGAGTGATATATAGTTGAAAACTGGCTAAGTGTAAGTGCTTTTATGTATAAGTGGGCATGGGGCCAAGACCCCAATGTCTTAGGCCGAAACAGGAAAATTAAGGAAGTGCAAACACACCTTCGTGACGGGTCCGCGTCGCGAAGGCATCGCAGACCCTTACTATTTTTCAAAATTTTGGTAAATCATTTTTCACTATGGGTCTTCTAAAATCGAGATTCTACCCATTTTCCACTCAATTTTGCCTCCTGATCAAGAATATGATGTTGGATTTTCAATATCATGCACAAATGTTGAGATATATGAAAATTACGATTATGTGCATTTTTGAAGCACTTTTTTTGGGCGTTTTTGGGGCATTTTGTCAACCTAAGGGATCCTTATATAAAGTCCTAGTCTCTTAATTATGCATCACCATATATTCATACTATATTTCCTAAATGGACTTCTACTAATGGATCCAACTAGGTCAAGTTACCTATTATGTGGGGTCAAGTTTGGTTTACCTTGGCAAGTAGACCACTCTTTTTTTGGTGAGGAGGCAAAAGTTAGGATTTCAAGTAGTAGGTCGCTTGGTCTTATATGTCGAGTAAGATCTCTTCCCACATATGTATGATATATTATGCAAGTTTGATTATCTCCATGCATGTTCTAGCTTTAGCAATGGTCATACATGTCATATTGGTCTTATATCTATTGATTGTAACTATACATCTATTAATTATGGATTATGTCATTGTTGTATTGCACCCCGCATACCTAGTATATTCCAAGTACTAATGCATACTTCTTTGCCTACATGATCTAACCATGTAGGGATCGGAGATCCTATTCATTCTCCTTCTCCATGTGGCTAGCCGAATCTTTTGAAGACTACTATTGGTGAGTCCTCCACTCCGGG